>JAOVVF010000026.1:8528152-8539352 GCA_028565595.1 Duopalatinus emarginatus
TTTTCTTTCAAATAGTGAAAACCTCTTTACAACATTTCTTTATATGTGCCTAAGACTTTTACACAGTACTGTATATATACACACGCACGCACGCACGCGCACGCACGCACACACACACACACACACACACACACACACACTTAAATACATACATACATACATACATACAGTATAACCACTGAATACTGTGCATGTGAGTGTGTAGAAATAACCTGGCAAATCTGACAATGCTCCTGTCTCTATAATGTGCTTCCTGTAGAGGGTCTTGAGGACTTTAGCACTGCCGAACCTCTTAAAGCGACTCCTGACATTCTTATAATACCACTCCAAAGACTGGGCCCTCAGAAGCCTGTAAACACACACATAAGAAGAGAGAAAGAGAAAGCATAATACTATTAACAGTATCTTTGGTATAAAGTAAACAGGAATTAAATTTTTTCTAAAATAGTATTTCACTCCCAGCTCACATTAAGTAACCAGCGAATTAGTCCCCAGATATCAAACACCATTTAGGTTTTTATATTAATCCTTTTGTTTCCTACTTTTTCTGGAGTCTGGCATTCATTAAACTAAACCGTCTTTTATTTCCAACCAAAGACTAAAAGCTGACTCTATATAATAAAAATACCTCTGTGGCCTAAAAAGTGCTATAAATAAAGCCCAGTGCTGAGCACATATAATGAACTCATTGTGAACCTATTAACACCAGCATATTACTATTTTCTAATCATGATCCAATATAATATTAGACTTAAGAAAAGCAGAATTTCTGGGTGTGTATTGACATGCCAGAAAAGCTGGTACTTAGGTAGGTCCCCAACAGGGCATAGACTTCACAAGCTTGTGGAAATGTTGGCAATAAACACTGAGGTGTAGGAGTTCTTTTGCATGGCATTCCAGATGTGTTGGATAATGTTGAAATCTGGAGACTTAAGTGGAAATGGGAAAACCCCAAACTCACATGAGTGTTCCTCTAACCATAATTTGGTGTCTCTACACGTCTGGTGGTGCATTGTCCAGTTGGAAAAGGCAAAACCTATGAGAATGAATGCAGGACATGGACAGGTATAACTCATTAAAAAGAAGGCACATAGTGTTCACCTGTCAGACATGTCGTAGCAGGGGTCCCATGAATCGCCAGCTTAACACACCCAATATCACTAAGGAGCCACAACCAGCCTATTTATTTTGCATAGGATTGTACCAGTTTTTCTGGCACTTCAGTGTATTATGTATAAGGATGCAGTAAGAACAGTCCCTATAATGTACATAACAAACATGTAAAAATGTAATACAAATTCATGCAGAATACCATTCATATAGTCACAGCATGGAGTGGGGGCCTGGTCAAGCGTTGGTTTTGTGAATGGGGACTGGAGATGAAACAGTAAGTGGTAAGGGCCTGCACATGTGGGGATTTTGCTAATGAGTGTTCTGTATTTCAGTAATGGTGCATGGGTAAAAGGGGAGACAAGAGACAAGGGGGAGCGACAGAAAGTGCTATGTGTGTGTTTGTGTGTGTATGTGTATGTATTTGTTTGTTTGAGCCTTGGCGTGTGTGCTTTACACTCTGAAGTGAAGGAATATAAAAATAAAGAGTACACTTTTGAGTTGTACCAAGCCGAACAAGATTTTATTCTGTCCAGAAAATAAAGCAAATAAAGGAAAAAAGTTTGAAAGGCTTCATTTTAGACATTTTCTGTAGACTAAATATTTCATTTTTGAATTTGCTGCAGAAATATTGTAGTAATATTCTGCATGTGTAAAACTACAATATTTATAGAGACTAAATCTAACAAGCATAATGTTTTTATGAAGTAAAAATGAATGAAAATTACAGACACCATTGATTACAAGGTCCTAAGGGTTCCCCTCCGGGAAAAGAAATCAATCTTATTCAAGTTCTATTATAGTAGATTGGTTTGAAGTGTGTGTGTGTGTGTGTGTGTGTGCGTGTGCGCGTGTGTGTGTGTGTGCGTGTATGTGTGTGTGTGAGAGACAGAGAGAGAGAGAGAGAGAGAGAGGGAAAGAGAGAGAGAGAGAGAGAGAGAGAGAGAGCCCTGGTATTTGAAATGCAAAGTCTTTTTCTGCTCTGTATGTTATGTAAGCTGTAATTTGTTACAAATATATGACTGCGGTGCTGGAAAATGTCAGCGGAGAAAAATGGAAGTAGACAGACGCAAAGTGGCTCGTGTGCAAGAAGCAGAGGATTTGCAAAACGGCTGCCAAGGGTGTTCTCCCACCAAACATCTTCAGATACATCCTTGTATCTGTCTTTCTTTTAAACAGCATCATATAATCTGAATTGCTGCAGATTGATTTTTTTTTTTATAAAAGCATTTATTTAGAAAGATAAAGGAGAGAAGAGAATTTGAGGAGTGGTGAGTTTAGCAGTTATATCATATCATGTGATTTTTTTTTTTGGTTGTTTTGTATGGAATTCAGTGAAGATGCTTTTAATAATTAGAATTTTAGTATGACATTGAATTGGATAAACATGAATCCCAGGGGCAATGATGAGATATTGGCTTAAATGTAAGTCAAATGGCTTTATGTAAGCCTGGATAATTGTAGTTCCTACAGAATAAACTTTCCCCCCTTTATAGCATGCATATGAACTCCCTTACTTAGGAAAAGGGATTTTCTACAGTTATTTGGTTGTATTATGTCTTTACTCTGTAATAATACCTACCCACAAGTGTTATGAAAGAATAAAAAAGCTACTCACATATAGAGTCAATCAGAATATTATTAATTTGCCACTGTATTAATAATACTATATTATAATTATAATATGTAATAATATTATTATAATTAATTATCCATGATATGAATTAAGTAGAGTGTAATTAATTTGGCTGTGGCCTAGTCACAGATATTTAGGAGACATGCCAATATATATATAGCTATGTGATTTTAATAACATGACATCCATGGTACACCTAAAGCAAAAGTCCTGCTGACTAGAATTGTTAGAGCAGGAAATAACCACAATGTCCCAGATTACCCGAATTCACCGTGTGAGCATGTCATGCTCACTGTCTGTTTTCTTTCTGTCACCTTAAACCAGTCAAGTCATGCACTGCTGACCTTACACAACAACAAGGCATTTCTGTCCACAAATCAACCACTTGATTTTTTTTCTTTATTGCACCCTTCTGAGTCTGTTCCATTGAACATTACAGAGACTGCTGTGAATAGAAAATCCCAGGAGTTCAGCACTTATACAAATGCTGGAACACCAACAATCATGCCTTAGTCAAAGTCACTAAGATGACATTTTCCCCATTCTTATTGCTGATGTAGAACATAAAAGGAAATCACACATCTTTTTACTCATGCACTTGTGGTGCAGTAGACTATGTAAGAACTGCAGGCATGTGGTGCAGGAGCATGTGTGTTTGTATTTCTACATTTACAAAACCTCACATTTCTGAAGTTTCCGTCTACCACCAATTGTTCTCTCAAAATTCATCAATTTGAAATCCAGCTGAGATCAGGAAATATCTGCCAGATACCTCATAATGGATTGTAGCTCATCAGAAAAAAATCAGTCTTACCAATCCTGCTGTTTATCCCAGGTGATTCAGCCCTATCTCTAATCTTATCTAATCTCCCTAAACAACTCTCAGATCTCACCTTTTGTCACTTCACACAACCATGGGGTTAACACGGACAATCAACTGTCCTTTAACTCTCAGATTGCTAACCTCACACGCTCATGTCGATTTGCCCATTTCTGTGTAGAGACTATGTGTAGTCTCTTGTCATTTCAAGACAGGACGACTGCAACCCTCTCCTCACAGGTATGCCCTTGAGCACCACATGTCCTCTAAAACGAATACAGAATGCAGTGGCACAGCTTGTTTTCTATTTTTCTAAGTTCCGCTCACACCACCCCACTGCTACGCTCCCTTTACTAGCTTACTGTAGCTGCCTCAGAGTCAATGTTGCAAAACATTAATGCTTGTGTACAAAACCAAAAATGGCCAGAACCAACTTATCTCAAAGCACTTATCATACCCTGCACTGCACCACGCTCCCTCTGATCCTCTAGCATTGCTCGACTGGTCCCACCATCTCTCAGAGGAAGACATGCATCACGACTCTTCTCTGTTTTGACATCTAGCAGGTGGAATGAACTTTCCCCAGATGTCCATACCGCTGAGTCACTGGTAGTCTTAAAACAATGTCTAAAGACCTATCATTCTCTAAATTAGCGCCCTAATTTATTAATAAAAAACTGTGGTCTGCACTTTTTCTAATACATATCACACAAGTGATACAAGTCGTACAAATTTTCTAATCCTTTAACACAGTGTAGATGAATGGGATTCTTTGTTTCTGACCTAGTAAACCTTTACTGGGATGGAATTATGGATAGTGACTTCAGAAATGTTTGCATGTCGCTCTGAGTAATTCACAATTACAAGCAGATATGATTTGATATGTTGTTAACATTTTATATTAACATTTTTCTAGTTATAATTTTAATATTAACATTATTTAATATTATTATATTATTATTTTATATATTTATTTTAAATATTATTATATTATATAATAATATTTAATATTATTATAATTAAAATATTATTTAAATTATTTAAACATTATTTTAAATGTTTAAATTGTATATGACATATTTTAAGGTAGAATTTCTGGGCTGAGTTCTGTGTATGATACAAATTGCTTCTTCAGTCTCTCTCTCTCTCTCTCTCTCTCTCTCTCTCTCTCTCTCTCCCCTGTTGATCAGAGTTGATTACACATTCAGAACCAGGCAGTTAGTTTTGTCTTCCAAGTGCATGCAGCTGCTCTATGATGTGCTGAATGAGCAGCAGTTTTAAAAAATACAGCTAGCTTCATATCTCTCAGAGGTAGCACAGCTTAGCCTTCTTCCTCACACATATATCTGATGTCATGCAATAAACATGATGAACATGAAGTATCTAATGGGTGATAATGACCAACTATAAAAAAAAAAGGGAGAATTTTATCCCATTAGCATTCTGGGATTCTGGGATTTTCTTGATGCACTCTAATAATCTCCTCATATCCTGGAAAGTGAAGGACATACAAAGGTGATCCAGCCACAGTCTTCAGCACTGCCTGCAACTATCACAGACCATTGTAGTCATGACCACTATTAAAAGCCGAGAGCTGAGGTGTTTAGCAAGACCAAGGCAAGCAGCCCCTTCACAGGCCATATAACTGTGCCTTCAAGCTTGTCTCAGGCCAGACCATGGAGGACTATGTGCGCAAGAGGCACCTCAACAGGGGTACATTCACCTTTCCATATCCCCGGCATCTGCCAACGTCTTTTCAGGGAGGTTCAGAAGTTCAGGGAGAAACTGTACCCTGTGGCATTCTTTGCCTGGAAAGTTGCTCCCAGCTGAGCGAAATTTTGACATAGAGGACAGTAAACTACTAGCAGTTAAACTAGCGCTGGAGTAATGGCACGACTGGCTGAAAGATGCAATCCATCCTTTTCTTATCTTTGCAGACCATAAAAACATCTCAAAGCAGCTAAGTGCCTTAATTATTGCCAAGCCTTGTTACATATGAATCCCTTTCCGCACCCACATCAAATTCCTGAGCCTATTTTACCTTGCACCGCCCATTAATAGGAACATTGACTGGGAAATCGTCCAGTTACAAACCACTCAAGTTCCATTTGTGCCACCTTTGTGCCAGCCCACCTGAGAATAAATTTAATCACCTAGGCCCACACTTCTACAGGCTACCCATTGACCTTATCAGCTGCTGTAGAAGAGGTATTGGCTGACATTCACAGATATGTGGCATCCTGTACTGCCTGCACCATAACACCATACAGCAGCACTCCTAGTCCCACACATCCCTCGATTTTATTAATGACCTTTCAGAATCCAGTAGCAACACCATCATCCTGCTCATCGTGGATTGTTCATCAGAATTCCTGTGGCTCATCCCTCTACTATGCCTGCCATCTTTATTTGTAACTGCACAATTACTATTTAACCACGTGTTCCACGATTATGGGATCCCTGAGAATACTGGCCACTGACTTCACTTGAAGAATATGAACCAGCTTTATAGGGACCCTGGGAGTATCAGTGAGCCTTCTGTCAGGTCACCATTCTCAGTACAATGGGCAAATGGACACCCTATCCACACTCTTCTGTGCCAACAACTGTGGAACCTAGACACGGTTCTCGCCATGGGCTGAGAATGTTAAAAATTCCCTGCATCACAGAGCAACTCAACTGACCCCATTTTAGTGCCTTTTGAGCTATCAGCCACCACTCTACCTCTGGAATGCTAACCACTTCCCCTGCCATTGGCAAACTGTTCAGACAAAGTGAACAGGTATGAGAGAGAACCCATTTGCACCCCAACACCACAGAGAAACGCCATGCTACTCCCCTGGGGATCGCAAGATCACAAGATTCCCTTGGTGGTTCAAGAAGCCCACAGCCCAGTACATCAGCCTGTTCATGGTGATCTAAAAAGTCAACAACATCACATACAAAACACCGAGCCACCATGTCACAGCAAATCAGCTCCTACACTTCATGCATCCCTTTTCACGGACTCACTGTAATAGGCACCATTCCCATGACTCCACCAGCACCCCTTACAAATAGATGGTCAAATTAAACATACTTTACTGTATAACATCTGAACACACCACAGTGTAAGACCCTAACCCTCTTTACTCCACATCATGGCTGACCCTGCACTCTGACCCCAAGTTGCTAACAAGCTAGTATATGCCAAGAAAAGAATGAATTATGTTGTAATGTATATGTGAGTGCATGGCCTAGTGGTTAGGGAACCGGTCTTGTGACCAGAAGGTCCCGGGTTCGATCCCCACCCAGGGCAAGACACGACTGAGGTGCCCTTGAGCAAGGCACCTAACTCCCCCAACTGCTCCCCGGGTGCCGTGGTTTGGGGCTGCCCCCCCTGCTCTGGGCAAGTGTGTTCACTGCCCCCTAGTGTTCACTGGTGTGTGTGTTTCACTGCACGGGTGTGTTAAATGCGGAGGTTACATTCCTCTGTGTGCAAAACACAGTAGGCAAATAGTTCACTTTCACTTTATTGTCTGTTCCCCAATGATACCCTCCTGCAGTAACACTAAACAATATCAGTGCAGTGTGAATGCTACTATAACCAGCACTCGTAAAAGAGTACAGTCCGTACTGCAGGTTGTGCATTACTATCCAATCCCAATTCTATGTCCAATCATGACAATTCTATTTCAATTACTAGTAAACAATTATCATGTATATCAGTCATGTAACCTTTATACAACACACACACACACACACACAGACACACACAAACACGCACACACAGCAATTTGGCCATCTGTGTTTTTACAGCGTAAAAACACATACACACAGTCTTACACAAAAATTCACATGTCAGATGGGTCACTTAACAGAAGGCACTAACACTCTGTATGTGTGAGAGTCTGTTCGGTAACATTTGAGTCAGCACAGTATCCGTAAACCTACACACACAAACATTTGTCTTACTATCATTGTGAGGACCTTTTATTGACGTTAATGTAGCTACATAGTATTCCTGGGCCTAAATCTTTACATTTACATTTAGACCAGGGAGCCTTTTGACTCACTTTTGATTATTTAAACTGTGTCTTTTTTACAGACATATACAATAACACTAGAAAATCTCTAGCAACAAAACCATCTGCAAAAAACTAACGGGTATATTCTAAAATCTCAAACACTCAAATGTACAAATACTGTATTTTATAAAGCTAAAAGTAACAGTCCTTTAACCAAGGCACTCTGAGTGAGACCTTTTGTCTATGTTTTCAATGCCATTGCGGTTCTTCTTATCAGCTCACATCAAATTGCTGTATAAAATAATCCATGCCACTCTAGGAGGCCTCCTTTGAAGCCACGCTTAAGTAATCAGTTTAGTGGGTGTTCACTGGGCACGATCACTACTGGAATTATGTCACACACAGATGGCAAGAATCATTGCATGATACATTCCGATATGCATCAATATTTGATTATATAACACATATGTACCTTTATTTCAACACTAGTAGAAAGAATAAAAGTTCAGTAGGTAGTATACAAAGTATTAAAAGAAAAAGGGATATTTTACTTTCGCATGTTAGAACATAAATAAATGCACTACTGTAACTGTCCTCTTGCACACATATACACACACAAACCTCGCTTTTTCAACAACTTTAACACAACGTAACCTTCACTCACTGGAAGGTGCTGGAGCCAAAACTGAGCTTCTAGACATTGATAGATGATAAGCATTACACAATATATAATATTAACATAACATTAACATTTTGTTTATTTCTTACACGCAAACTGAAATTACTTCCACTGTGAATCACATTTAGCCTAATTTAATTCTCTTGGGAAAGAAAAAAAACAACAACAAAAAAAAAAACACATGTTAATATTCTGATAAATTGAATGAATGAATGAACTGAAAGTGAACTATTTGGCTTTGGTTTTTGCACACAGAAGGAATGTGACCTCCGCATTTAACCCATCCATGCAGTGAAACACACACACAAGTGAACACTAGGGGGCAGTTAATGCACTTGCCCGGAGTGGGAGGCAGCCCCAAACCACGGCGCCCGGAGAGCAGTTAGGGGAGTTAGGTGCCTTGCTCAAGGGCACCTCAGTCGTGTCTTGCCCTGGGTGGGGATCGAACCCGCGACCTTCCGGTCACGAGACCGGTTCCCTAACCATTATGCCACACTACACTTTTTCAGAAGTATAGTGAGTATTGTGAGAACATCAGTGATCTCACAGTAACAGTTACAGTAATAGATAAATATTTATTGTTTAGTTATTTATCATTATTATTTTACAAAAGTGCAGTTCCTGCAGAAACTGAGTGTGTTTGTGTGTGTGTGTGTGTGTGTGTGTGTGTGAGGCACTCAGCCCTTGATGTTCCACTGAACTTTGTTTGTGTTGTGTGTAGTCATAGTGGTATTTATGGCTATGAGTAAACAGAGGGTGATTTAATTTCAAGGAGAAAGTTCTGTCTGTCCTGTAAACGTGTAGGCCA
This sequence comes from Duopalatinus emarginatus, assembly GCA_028565595.1. Taxonomy (NCBI): domain Eukaryota; kingdom Metazoa; phylum Chordata; class Actinopteri; order Siluriformes; family Pimelodidae; genus Duopalatinus; species Duopalatinus emarginatus. The sequence continues at coordinate 8,537,213 of JAOVVF010000026.1, forward strand.
GCACTATACACTGAAGTGTCAGAAAAACTGGACACTCTGGAGGTCCTTTATGGGGCACGACCAAATGAGCTTGAGAAAATGTTCTGTAGAAAATTAACACCATACCTCCTGCAGAATGGTCCACAATTCTGTTCTCAGGTGAAAGATTTCTGTGTTCAGCAGCACATAGCATGGCATCTCAGATGTGCTTGATAATTCTGATCTGTTAACTTGTGGGAATGGAAAATTCCAAAACACACAGATGAGTGTTCCTCTAACCATAATTTGGTGTCTTTAGACATGTGTGATGGTGCATTGTCCTGTTGGAAGGGGCCCAACCCATCAGAATGAATGCAGGACATGAACAGGTGTTTCTTGTCAGAAAGGAGGCACGTATTGTGTTCACCTGTCAGATCCGTTTGTAGATGTACCAGCTAAACAAACCCAACACTGTTATAGAGCCACACCAATGTAGGCATTTTGCATAGGATCACCTGTAATATTTTTTTCTGCCACTTCATTATATACACGTGTATATTGTGCAGCACACCTGGCTTAAATGCAATCTCTAAGACGCCTGGAAATCTTTCAGTTACATTCTCTGTGTGCATGAATTGTCATGATTCTCAGTGTCTGAAAATCATTTGTCCAGTAACCCAGGGAGCTGTATCAAACCCCTCCCTTTATCCGCTCATGCATGTCTCCTCTATAGCCTATTCCATCCATGACATGACAGGAGTCGTCCGTTCTGTCTTCTTCATCTGAACGAGCCCCTCAGGTCACACATATAATAAATACACAGAAGCAAACGAGTGTATTCATGTCGTTTTGCGTATTCGTGTTGTTTCCTGATTTATGTGCAAACCAACATGCCATGTCTGCCTATTTGTGAAAAAAAAACCTTGAATTGGTCACTGATATGTAGACCCTCTTTCTCTAACCCTGGGTGTGTACTGCTCCTGTACACCACCATATAGTCCAACTGAACACCAACAAACAGACCAGATGTCTTGGAATTCATGCAGGTGCATGCATATGACCGTGTGCATGTGTGTGCATGTGTGTGTGAAACAGAGAGAGAGAGACAGCATGTGTGTGTGCGCATACTGACCTGCTCTTGTGGCAAAAGGCACAAACATAGCCGTTCTCATGCTGGTTGTAGGAGCAGCAGGCTTTGCAGACGTTGTAGTGACAGTCGAGGCAGACGCGGCGTGGCTTGAGAAAGAAGCTGAATGGCCCACAGCAGCGAATGCAGCACTGCTCATTAAAGCCGCGCTGCTTGGCCAGCAGCAGACAGCGTGCGCCCTCCTCCTCCAGCTCATGCTTCAAATCACTACACAGAGATATAGGAAGGGAGGGAGCAAATGACAGTAGCGAGAGAGAGAGAGAGAGAGAGAGAGAGAGAGAGAGAGAGAGAGAGAGAGAAGAAAATGTTTAGATAGGCGAGACAGAAAGGTTAGATAAGTGTGGATAGAGAAATAAAGACACAAACAAGAAAGCATGATATAACAGAGAGCAGGGAACGAGTGAGAGGAAAAAGAGCGAAAGGTTACGGGGGAGAAAAAGAAAGGGAGGGCATAAAAAGGAGGAGGGAAGTGTGGAGAGGGGCAGAGGGGACAAAGCATGGGAGAGGAAGACATGAAGAAAGCAAAAGGGAGAATAGTGGAGGAATAGTGATAGAGTAGCAAAAAAAAGGAGAGAAAGATGTCAAGGGAAGGGAAAGAGATAGCCTGGGGTAAAATGACTAAAACGAGAAAAACACAGAAAAAGTGGATATGGACAGAAGGGAATAGAGGGTGACGCAGAGAAAAAGAAAACAAGATGGGAAAGACAGTGAGCAGAGACATAGGGACACAAGGGATAAGGAAAGATAGATGTAGAGAAAAAGACGTAATGAGGGAGAGAATATATACAACTGAATTGGGGAGAAATGTGTTAATATACACACAGACAAAGACAGGAAGAAAAAGTGAGATGACAGGTAAGATAGAGGCCAAGGAAGACGGCAGATGAGGATTAGAGTGGCAGAATACAAGACAAATATGGTAAGTAGGATAATTGAGGAGAGTGGACAGGAGCAGAAAAGTGTGTGTGTGTGTGTGTGTGTGTGTGTGTGTGTGTGTGAGAGAGAGAGAGAGAGAGAGAGAGAGAGAGAGAGAGA
>JAOVVF010000026.1:8544457-8558230 GCA_028565595.1 Duopalatinus emarginatus
CAACAAGGCATTTCCACCCATAGATTTCCTATGATTAAAATCCCAGAGATCTGTGATAACACTTCTTTCACATTCTGTGAACATTAAGTGATACTCTTGACCTGGTGAGTATCTGCATGATTCTATGCGGTGTGCTGCCACCACATGATTACCCACATATGCCTAGATCCCTATTTAAATGTGAAAATGTTTGTGTTATTACCTGTGTTAATGTCTTTGCACAAAAGGTCAGATTTTTCTAATCTTTCCCAGTGTTCAGATGACACTCTAATGGATTTGGTCTAAAATGGATCATAATGTTTTGCTCCATGCCAGGTACACTGTCCTTAAAGCAAAATGGGACATACCAGAAACTATAACTAAATTAAAACTAGAAACTAAATTAACTACGAATATTTCAGATGGTTGTACTTTTTACAGAAGAATATAATTTGTAATGAAGTATCACATTTAAAAAAAATTATGCAAAAATTACACTATTGCTCTCAGACCTTCAAATCCCACTGCATCTAAATTATCATTATCATCAAGTTTGTGCTGCGTGAATTAAGATGTCAAACTGATTTAGTAAAGTTTTCAGTATTGGTTTAGAGTTTAGCAGTTGCTCGTCTGAGCTGATCCCTGAGCTCCATTGAGGCAATGGAAGACAGATGAACCTCGTCAGGACCATCAGCTATACGCAGAGTTCGTGCGTACATATACCTACACACAAACAGATACTCTTAGTGTATAATTTCTTAAATATTTAGCTGCATAAATATAAAAAATATAATAATATAAAGATTCACACTTATTCTACTACAAATACTAAGACTAAAATCAAATTGTAAAATGAATACTGGACAACACTGCTGCTGGTTATCCTGTAATGCTGTCCTGCCCTGTCCAAACAGTTATACACACACACACACACACACACACACATATATATATATATAAAAGTAATTTCTACTTACATGTGTGCAAGGGGGAAGTCATCGGATACTCCTGCACCCCCATGGACCTGAATGGCATAGTCCACCACCTTACAAGCCATCCTTCCAGCTGCTACCTTTATCATTGCAATCTACAGTAGACAACATAAGAAAAACACACACATACACATACAACCTGAAGACATTTATGACATTAATGTGGTCTTTGTTGGTACAGTTTTGTTGCAGGCATTTAAAGGCTGTAAAATGTGTGTAAATAATGGTCCTGTCCCCATTACTCAAATCACACAAGATCAGTGGTATTATTTACGAACTGAATTTATTCCTGTAGTGTGAGCGATGAAACAGATCACAGTGTAGCATGTAGCAGTGCACTGGCTGTGACATGCACAGTGCACAGACATCATGAACTGTGTATGCCACAGTGTATGGACCAGAATTAGATTTGGTCACTGCTGGAAATGGGATTGGGATTTGAAACTACAGATGATTCCCTCCATCTTGGCTAGAGTACCTGTCCCACAGTAGGATGCTGCCACTTTAAGCCTTCACCTTTGGTGTGTTGTCCTTTAGGTGATAGACTTTCTTATTTCTCACCAAATATATATTTTAGAATTATGCCTCAGAAGTTCCTTCTTGGTCTCATCAGACCAAAATTGCAAATAGGCTGATCTTAATTCGGGATTAATACTTATTTGGGGTTACAATTGAAAAAAGTCTCAGAAACCGCCATCTCTTTTAGTAGATTTTTTTTTATAGCAACAGAACAGATCCTGCAGGTTATTTTGTCCTCTAAGCCTACCACTTGGCCACTGGATCCAATCCCTTAGTCCAATCCCTGAGACCATCTTGCAAGACCTGCTCCCCTTCATCATGATTATCATCAATGGCTCTGTAACATCTGGTTGTGTTCTAACTACATTCAAGAGAACAAGGCTTATTCGCATTCTAAAAAAAAATAACCCCACTTGCTCCCTTAGTCATCGGCAGCTACTTCTTCTCTATTTTTAGCCCTAAAACCATCAAACACATTGCCTACAATCAACAATCAGTCTTGTTATCTCTTACACAACAACCTTCTAGTCTGGCTTTAAAGCAGTACATATCACCAAGACTGCCCTTTAGGCCATTACTGAGAAGTTGCCCTGCTCCAAGATCAGTCAATCTGTCACCAGTCCTCATCCTTCTTAACCTTTCAGCAGTGTTGAATGATTCGATTCCCCATCCTTATAAGTTTAGGTATTTATGGCACTGCTTGGCAATGGTTTTCTTCCTACCTGGAAGGTCAATCATATCAGGTGATATGGAGGGGAACTACCCATGCAGACTCAATACTACTGATGTCCACAAGGCTCAGTACCTGGTGCTGTAAACTTATATCCTCAGATAGGTTTTCATACCACCTCATCCTCTCTTTCCCTATTTTCGACACCTGTGTTTCTGCTCAGATCCGTGCATGTCTGGCAGATATCTCAGTATGCATGGCAGCCCATCAGCTGAACTTAACCCCAATAAAACTAAACTGCTTTTCATCCCAGGTGATCCATTCCCATGTCAGGACTTAGTGATCTCCCTGGACAACTCTCAGATCTCATCTTCGGTTTCTGTACACAACCTTGGAGTAAACTTGGCAAGAAATCCAAGAGCTGTCCTTCACCGCTCACACTGCTAAACTGACACGCTCATGTCGATTTCTCCTCTACAACATCAGAAGTGTTGGTTTATTTCTATCCACACAGACCACTCAGGTACTTGTTCAGTCCTTGTCCATGGACTACAACTCCCTCCTCACATGTCTGCCACTGAGCACTGACTGACCTCTACAACTAATCCAGAACGAAGTGACACAACTTGTTTTCCTAAGCGGTTCCACACCACCCCAATGCTAAACTATCTCCAATGGCTTACTGTAACTGCCCTCATCAGATTCAAAATTTTGATGCTTGTCTACAAAGCCCAGACCACCATGCACTTATCTCACCCCACACAGAATCACACTCACTTTGATCGTCTAGCACTGCTTAACTGGTCCACCAATTCCACCTAAAGACTCAGCTCTGTCATCTAGGTGGTGGAATGACTCTTCACTTAGATGTCTGTATGGTACTAAAAACACCATGAATTGCTATCTGCTATTCTTGTAATTTACTTGCCTTTGACCTAGTGAACCTGTCTCAGGATGCTATTATTGCTAGAGACTGCAAAGCACTTTTGCAAGTCCCTGTGGATAAGAGCATCTGCCAAAGGCCATAAGTGTAAATAAAACTGACTGTTCACTTGCTGCCTAATACAACCTATCCCTCTGACAACTGCCACTGTATCAAGATGACGACTTAATCTGTCAGTGGTTTTAATGTTATCGATAAGCTGACTATTTAGTGACGTTTCAGTTAACAAAGATTGTATATAAATGTCTGTTTCTATTTTTAGTGTCTTTAAAATCAAAGTTGGACATTTTCTCAAATTATTCATTACTGGATTCCCAAATCTTATCTTTCCTTTTATTTTAGCATTTGGCAGCCAGAGTGACTTACAGAAGTGTTTTGAATATGCTTGTCAGTTAATAAAATATAACTATGAGTATGTGTCTGTGGGGGTGTGTGTTACCTGTTTCCTGGCAGCCTTGTTCCCCTGAGTGTCAAGTATATAAGCTGCACGGAGAGCCAGAAGGCGCATCTGATCTATAGCAATGCGACATTCTGCTATCCAGTGAGTCACAACCTCCTATGGTCCCAAACACAAACAACATTAACATATGAGGCAGCAGGAATACACAAACAAAAAAAAAACAAAAAAAGATCAGATCTAGAAAAAGCTATAATTAAATTTAACTGTAGGGGTCAGTAATTGCCTATTAAATTTACTAAGCTGTGACCATTATGGAAAAATCACAAAAAATATTATTGTTGTTTTTATTATTATTATTATGTTTTTTCGATAGGCTCTGTATCCATCATACCCTTTACAGGATAACCCTGACCAGTTACTAACAATAAATAAATAAACGAGGATAATCATCATGGTAAAAACCTAACACTACTCCACTACGTAAATTAAATAATTTATTCTAATAGTCTGTGAATATTTTAGTAGCAGTAACATTTCTGTACAAAAACATATGCCTGTAGAAAGAAACATACATGTTGGTACAGCTTTTTGCCAAAGGTGCTTCTGCTAGCAGATCTTTGACACAGCAGCTCCAGTGCCTGCTCTGCCAGTCCAATTGCCCTCATGCAGTGGTGCAGTCTACCAGGGCCCAGACGACCCTGAGCTATTTCAAACCCCCGACCCTCACCTGCGAAAAGCAATGCTAAGAGTTACAATCTTGTAATACATGTTCATTGCCCACTAGTGTGTTTTTCAGTGTATGGATGGGTTAAATGTAAAGGTCAAACTCCATTGTGTAGACAGTAGGTTAATCAGTTCACTTCTATTTTTGCTCATCTTTATCCATACCCATTCTTGTTCTTGAACAAGAATTGGTATGTTTACGTATTATTTTTCAAAAGGAGTGGGTAATGATTTAATTGATTTATTTAAATTATTTGTTTACTGTAAAAAGAATCTTTAACATTAACAATAGCTTTATATTAATTGGTTTATTTTATTGTTTCTTCATTTGATGGGATGTACAGAGAGGCTCTACATAATCTAAGACTAATAATAAACACAGCCAATCAATTATACTGTGTCTAGACAGAATAACACAATTATCTTTTGCCCCTTGTCCTTTGAATGAAAAACCTTGGCCATTGCTCTTCCTTTATGTTGAATTCTCAGAATTATGAGCATCAAAACAGCAGTAAACAGAAGAAGGAAGTGACGTTTACCATGCCAAATCACAATAATACATTTTAATACATGACTCAACATAACCTGTGCTTTCAACTATTAACTTCTTTAGAAAAAGTCTTTATTTTCACTCTTTTCCTTCATACTGACAGGATCGTCAATAACGGTTCAACTGTGTTTTTTGCTCAGAAAAATTTTAACTTTAATATTTCAAAGATGTATGCACATTTAAAGTCAGTGTGTTTAATATCTATTAGGTGGTTTATCATGACAATATCTTTCATCAGGAGTTGTCCTCAAGAATTTGGATGTACTTGGTAATATCCATTTTCCCCTCAATCGTGACCAATTGCCCAGTTCCTGCTAAGAAAATCCTGAGAAATGCCCCATGCTTCACGGTAGGTATAGTGTATTTTCAGTGGTGTGCTGTGTTTTGGTTTCTGCCAATGGCTTTTTTCTTGATACGCTGTCAGACAAGTAATCTGGAAGGGGACTGGTTGTACCTGAGCAAGTTTATAATGGTAACCCTAAAGGGGTTGATTATTTATTTATCCTAAGCAGGTATTTTAAAATTAACGTATAGTAATGAATTAGGGTATAGGGTTATAATATGTAAATACAGTTAGGAAAGTTAGATTTTATTTTCATTGTATAATGTGAGAAAAGGCATGGATTCCTTAGGGCATGGATAGGCTAGGATGATTTTCTGTAGTAACTGTATATAAACAGAATTTTTGGAGTTTGTAGTATAGCTAAATTTGCTGTCTCACCCAGAAGAATGTTGGACGCAGGAACATGAACATTGTCAAAGTGTACCTCAAAATGGCCACCATGCCACGCATCTGTAGAGATGAAAGAGGAGGCAGATAAACGTCAAAAACTCTGAGACAATCAGCAGTACAAGCAGACACTATTCTTTATCTTACTGCATGTACACAGCAAAAATTCCATACATAATACACAACAAAATACTCTCACAGAAAGTGAGTTCATACCAGAGTTAAACATTTTATCTGACAGAAGATTGAATTATATAATGTATATTGTACAATTTTTATAATTAATTAATTAAATTGATCTTTATAGCATCAATTGAGAAATAAAAAATATTTTAGTTATTATTATTTGTATTTAATATACACATAACACATTCAATAACAGATGTTTTTTTAATACTTAAATAGTTAATAATTAATTTACTATTTCACTGAAATATGACAAATACAATCTCTTTACAAAAATTGTGATTTTTGTGTTAAATAAATGCAGTTTTATTTATTCAATTCTATATTACAATGTGAAAAATATTAAATCAACGAAGACAACTCAATAAATAAAAAGAGAGAAGTAAAAATTAGTAAAAGATGCATGCGAATAAACACTGGAGCTTACCATCTTGTCCAAACACAGTAAGAGGACGGATCTTCCTCACACCAGGTGTGTCCATAGGAACCAAAATCATACTGTGCTGACCATGTCTACCACACACACACACACACACACACACACACACACACACACACACACACACGCATTAATGCTTACATAATTACACCTAGTTAATGCTATGCTTAGAATTAAATTTATCCTAAATGTTTCTACTGTATTAAAAGTTGAACATTTACTTTTTTTATTTTATTTTATTTACTTTTTTTATTTTATTTTGTTTATTAATTTTCTGTCCTTGTGAGAACCAGAAAAATGGATCAAAAAAATCTAAAGAGTCAAATATACTGATCCTTGTGGGGACTTTTTTATTCCCAACTAAATCTCAAAATAGAAACACAATCCATAATTCATTTTTATGGCATTATTAAATATGGTTATTAAAACTATTACATGGATATTCAACTTTTCCATATTCCACTACTTTCTTTGATAGTTATAGTATTGAATAAGACATCCAATTTTCCATCTGTCCCAGTAAAGAAAATGCCAAATCACACTTGTTTTTTTTAGGTATAGTTGGCCAAGTTCCATTAAGGCCATTAGGCACATGTGAGTCGTGTGAGTAATCAAAACGTATTCCCTGGTGCATCTTCTATTTTTTTCACCCTTTTCTGTTGCTGGGTGGAGATGTTATTTTGTCAGAACTCTCTCCCCTTTATCCACACCCATACACACCCACACACAAACAAACCAAACACAGCGCACACCTTTTTCACATGCTCCAATTTCTTGAGGTATAACCTGGTCCAACAAAAGAGATTGGGAGAAACTGAGACCTGTTTTACTTATGCTTTGGCCAGGAAAGCGTATCATTCATCTCGGGCAATTACGTACAGGCACATTGGCACACACTATGACTAAAGATATAAAATCATGCAGATACAGGTGAAGAGCTTCAGTTAATGTTTACATTAAACATCATTTGGTTGGTATCATTTGATTGGTATCTCTGACTTTAACCGTGCCATGGGCTGGTTTGAGTATTTCATAAATTGCTAATCTTCTGGGATTTTAATGCATAACATTCTTTACACAGAATTGTGCCAAAAATAATAATTATGAAGTGAGCAATAGTTCTGTGGGTGGAAATACCTTCTTCATAGGAGAGGTTCCACTCGTACCAGCTAGGACCAGGAACCTGAGCCTATCATAGACACAGACTCACGGACTCACCAAAACTGACGATAAAGTCTCAAAGTATTTCCCAAGTAAAGCTGTTAACTGTCTGCCCCATTGTTGGCTGATTAGGTAACTGCATAAATGGCCAGGTGTACAGTAAGTGTATTTTAAAGATACCCAAACTTCTCTTTTATGCCTCCTTAATACATCCTCACAGAGCACCAAATTACACAATAACAGCAACATATAGCGCCATCATACAGAAACCATTAACTTTATCCTTTTTATCTCGTCTTCTCATCTTTATCTTCTCTGCATAATTTCTACATGCATGAATTCACATCCCTAAGAGCATGGCCAGTTTGGCTCTTTTTCACTAACAGACATGGATGGCTGTGGCATTGTCAGGATTGAAACTATTCGAACATGCTTTTCTTCTGTGCCACTCCAGAGGCCATCCTTTTTATATGCTTTGTTTTGCAGTGAGAGAGCTGCAAAACAGAGAGCCTGCAGCCAGGTCTAAGAAGTTGTAAATGAAGCTACAAATCTATGGCAAATTTATAGACTATTTTTTACGGAATACAGCCATGTTAGTTGATCTGTAACATCAAGGCCATCTTTACTGCTGTTTAATTATTTAAAAAAGTACCATTATCAGTTGAAACTGTCTCATGCATTGTGCACAGGAAGCATACGTTTTTCTTTAGGTCTTTAGGTTTGCCTGGTAACTCATGAGTGTTCTCCAGCCTCTGCATCTTGTGCCAAACTGTTTCAGACTGTGCTTGTTTATACGGAAGTAACTCTTTTCTGTTTTTATTTATTCTGCCAACAACAGTGCTTTTATTCACCACAAGATTGTTTGCCAGTGCCAATAAGGTGAAGAATCTGTCCGTTATTAATTTCTTTTTTTTCCCCGAAGCAAAGGTTCCAGCAGATGCATCACAATATTGTCCATTAACCACTGACCAGCCGACCTATCAACATTCCCTAGACAGAGAATTTAGCAAACAAAGTAAGCAAACCAGTATTCATCTAGTTGCTACTTTGCTTTTCCTACCTGTAATACCTCTCAAATAAACTAGACCCTCAAATGCGTCTAGGTTTTTAGCTGTCAGTTTAAACTTAGTTTAAGCATTAGTTTGTCCTATTCTAAAAACATTGTAGAGGAACATTGTAGAGGGCTATAGTTACATGTGCCAAGAATCATCTAATTGCAAGTAATAATATTCATAGGAGATCATGCAGAAGGAAGAACTTTCTCAGCTACAAAAGTGATCATGGTACAGTAAATAGAAAATGACTCAGCACAGGTCAGTAGAGATCAACGTCCTCAAAAAGAGTTACTTTCAAGATTAATCAACAACTTTAGCTTAGGGCATAGGAGCATACATGACTCAAGTAAAATCTTTTGAATATCTACATCTTTTTCCATATGCAGGGGTGACACAAGTGGATTATCCCCCAATTTCCACATGCATGAACTACAATCACTAATAATTTGCCAGTGTCACTGTGACTGATAGGGGACAATATGCCACCCCTCCATCCCTAAGAGCATGGCCAATTTGGCTCTTTTTGACCAACAGCCATTAATGCTCGTGGCATTGTCAGAATTCAAACTAGCTTTTTCTCTGTGCCACTCCAGAGGCCATCCTTTTTATATGCTGTGTCTTGCAGTGAGAGAGCTGCAAAGCAGACAGCTTGTTGATCAGAGTGAAGCAATTTCAACTGACGGCACCTTGCTGAGCTTGTGTGTATGTGTGTGCATGTATGTGTGCATGTGTGTGTTTGAGCAAGCCTATAAATTTGAATATTTTTTTTTTTTACACTGAAATATGGTTGCCAAGCTAAAAAGGCAAAAAAAAAAACTGTCCAGGTTTTACAAGTTCATTTGCTTAAACTAGAAGCACCATGCCGGTTTGACCTGTATATACCCTAGAGTGGCTAAGCTTTAAATATTTAAACGCAAGAGAGCCAAAAGTTACTTTTGTGCCATGTAACACACTTTTTTTTTAACTTTCTACGATGTGCACACAGCTCCTTTATGAACTTGAGAATAATTTTCCTTTTACTTATTATAAGGTTTATGCATTGTTTGTATGGAATATGTGCATTAACTGCAGCCAGGTCTAAGAAGTTGTAAAATCTACAAAGCTACAAAGCAATGACAAATTTATAGATTTTTTTTAACCAAATACAGCCATGCCAGTTAATCTGTAACATCAAGGCCATCTCTACTGCTGTTTAAGTGACAAAAACACCTTTTTCTTAGCACCATTAACAGTTGAAGCTCTCAGGCATTGTGCACAGGATGCATATATTTTTCTTTGGGTATGCCTGGTAACTCATGAGTGTTTTCCAGACTCTGCACTTTTGGTGAAAGAAATGTTTCAGACTGTGCTTGTTTATATGAGAGCACCTCTCATCTGTTTTCATTTTATTCCGCCAAACAGTGCTTTTATTCACCACAAGATTGTTTGCCAGTGCCAACAAGGTGAAGAAACTGTCCGATATTAAGTTTAATTTTTTCCAAAGCAAAGGTTCCAGCAGATACATCACAATATTGTCCATTAACCACTGACCAGCCAACCGATCAACATTCCCTAGACAGAGAATTTAGCAAACAAAGTAAGCAAACCAGTATTCATCTAGTTTCTACTTTGCTTTTCCTACCTGTAATACCTCTCAAATAAACTAGACCCTCAAATGCGTCTAGGTTTTTAGCTGTCAGTTTGAACTTATCAGCTTTAATTTGATCAGCTTCCGCTTCAGTGTATTTTTAATCACATTTCCTGTCCGAGTTATTATAAATAATGCACTGCAAAACCATTGCCCAAACTGTGTAGCTACCCATCTACACAGTAAAGTGTAAACATAGCTGTAATTTATTCACTCAGTGTTTTAGAAAGGCTATTTTAAATACAATGTTCATAACAGCTACACCCATACAGTAACTGCTTTTCATAAGCTGCCATTTGCTTCCAAATGATTTATACTACATAGGAAACTATCAGTCCTAAAATAAGTAGTTATGCCCATGCACATGAAACAAGTATAGCCATGTCACCCCCTTGCTGCAAACCTTCCTATAGCAGCTCGTATTGGATATAAAACCTAATGCTGGCGTACAAAGCCAAAAATGGTCCAGCCCCCTCCTACCTGATGGCAATAGTTAAGGCCAGGCGTATACCTAGAGCTCTTCATGCTTCAAGTGCGGCCTGACTTGACCCGCCATCATCTAAGACACATGGGAGACAAACATCCAGACTCTTCTTTGTTCTTGCACCAAGGTGGTGAAATGAACTTCCCCTTGATGTCTGTGCAGTAGAGTCACTTACTGTCTTCAAACGCCGGCTAAAAAATTTGTTGTGGTTATTATATTGTCTCTCTGCAGGTTGACTAGTGTAGAAAGTTGTGGATGATTGATACTACATGGCTCTTTTCTAGTAGGATTCTGGTTTGAGTTCTTGAATCCTGATTTACCATCACTAGCTTCAAATACTCCAAGAATTTAACTAAGCACTTGTCGCTCTGGATAAGGGCGTCTGCTAAATTCCGTAAATGTAAATGTAAATGTAAATGTAAATGTAAATGTAAGATATGTTATTATATGCCTATCTGCTTTGATAACAAATGCATTTTAACACTGTTGGCTAAATTATTGTTGCTAAAACAATGTAAACCAAATCAGGGCCCAGAAGTGCTTTCTGAAAAAAAGAGGGGGGGGGGGCTGATACAATGCAAAAAAAAGGCAGCAACAACAAATTTCTACTAATAAAAATTCCTGTGACTCAAGTTCTTTAGCAATTCATATTGAATCATACAGAAGAATGTGTGGCATAAAGCCAGTAGGCTTTATTGAGCCTGGTGAACACACACATACACAGACCTGGATATTTTAGGGACATTCTAATCTCAAATCCTTTTTTCTCCAAATAAGCCTAGTTGGTTAACATATTATTGGAAACCAACAGTTATTTATCTTTAAAAACATGTATGTAAATGTCAGTGAATATGAGATATTATACAGCAGTGAATAATTTCATTTCTCATTTTGTTTATCAGTGCAGACATGGTGAAAATATTCCTGGAAAAGGAAAGACTCCACCAGATAAATTACAATATTGTCTGATAACCAATAGACAACCAGTCTAAATCAGTAGGCCTATGTCAACATAACCCAGATAAAGAATTCTGCAAAACCAGTCAGCAAACCAGTAGTCATCCAGTTTCATGCTTTTATCACCTATAACACCTCTCACATAAACTAGACCAAAAATACGTCTGTTTTTAGCCGTCAGTTTAAACTTGTCAGTTTTATTCAGTGTATTTTTGAATAATTTTTCCTGAGTCATTGTAAATAATGCACTGCGTAACCATGCAAAGGCCCTTTGTAGCTTCCAAACTGTAGACACACCTGTACACTATTTTATTGCTCTTAATAAATATAAGATTATACAACAGTGAATGTGAAAACATTCAGGATCTCTACAACTTTGTGCAAACCCTTATAAACCAATTTACAGAAGAGCACAATAATGCAGCTTGTTTTCACTTGTACATATAATTTCTCAATTTGGACAAATTTTATTATCCTAGGAAGAAAATCTTAAGATTACGAAAGGCATCCAACTGAAAGGAACCCAACAAAAACTAGCTATTTAATGGGAGTGTTACAATATAATAACACTATTCTATAACATTACATCAATGTTTTATCAGTAATGTAGTATAATAACAGCTGTCTTTCATAGAAGCCCCTACTATAAAATGCAGACAGCCAAACCTCAACTGTGACCACAGTTTATCCATGACCTTGGTGTGTGTGTCTGTGCAGTGATTCACATCCGTGCAATAATGTTGTGATTATGTTGAGAATAGAAGACAGTAGACTTTGTTGATCTGTCTTTCCGGATCAGTTTGGCTGGGATTTTAAGATTTCCCAATACAAGAGCAGATCCAGCCAAAAAAAATTCAGTTGTCCAAATGTATAGCTCCTAGTGCACCCCACCCCTCAACCATATCTACTTATGAGATGCAACAGTTTGATACCTGCTGATACTGTCAGATGCCTTGCTCTTGCACATCACTATGGCGATCTTGCACTTTGGGTTGCCTGCACCTAGAAAAAAAACCATACACAACTATAGTAAGTGTCTTATCTATTATCTACAAGGTGAATCAAAAGTCGCAAGACATTACTTGCTAGGCTATTTAGTCATTTCCCGTTTCGTTTCGAAATAAAATGTGTCCTTATTTTTGACCCACCCTGTGTTATAGAATGGGATCTGATGAGGTGGGTAGTAACATGCTACATTTACTCTGTTATATTTACTTGAGTAACTTTTAGGATAAACTGTACTTATAGGAGTAGTTTTAATGCAGCATACTTTTTCCTCTACTTGAGTATACTTGTGAAGAAGAAGCGGTACTTTCACTCTGTTACATTGAGCTATATCATGCTCACTACCCCCTACATATTTTTAGCGATCCGTCCACAATCTCTTTTTTCGGTTTTGTTTTGTCGAGACTTCCGACAGAGGCTCTGTCACATGACTGTGTCTCACCAATCAAATGTAGCCACTAGCGACGTTTGAATTAGTTTCATAAACAAACAGAGTCAAGCCGTCACATGACTGCACACAAAATACCCATGGTAACAACACGCACGATAGAGCACAGAAGCATTGGCATAGGAATCGTGAGATTTTGGGGGACAGCCAAAATCTACTTTTATTTTGAAAAGCATACCGAGGTTAACATGTTTTGGCAGTAAGTCAGATAAGGTGGGTTTTCTTTCAGCCTTTATTAAGGTGTCTGTTCAAATATATATCTGCTCCAATCTTCACTGGCCTCTGATTCACCTGTTTGGAGAGTCTGATTAATAAAGTTACGCCGTGTGCAAAATGTGCACAACACACTAATACTATACAGTTCAGTATACTATACAGTAGTATGAGTTCGATAGGCTAGTACACAAAAAACGTAGTACACTATTTCTTACTAACAGGAAATGATAAACCATTGTTATGACAAAGCATGTCGGAGCAGGCTAGACTGAAGGCTGCTTTGAAGGGGGTTTTCTTTACACAGATCAATGAAAAATGATTAATAACTGTAGATTTCACCACACTGCTCTAAAAAGGTAAAGAGTTCTATTAAAGAGCTGCTTTATTTATTTTATCCTGCATAATATCAAACAAGGAAATTTTATTACAATTTCACACACAGCACTATTACTGAGCATTCATCTGATTATTTTAACAACAACAGTAATAATAATAATAATAATTATTATTATTATTATTATTATTATTATAATAAGGCATTAACTTAGCCTAGTTTTACATGATTTTTAAATATCACATGTCTTATTATTAGAATGCTGGTGTGGACAGGGGAGTGGGTGAGGTAAGTGATTACTGATGAAAAGGTTTGTCCAGTATTACTTTGTCTGAAATATCATATATTTTATCAG
>JAOVVF010000026.1:8566374-8579091 GCA_028565595.1 Duopalatinus emarginatus
GTGCGGACAGGGGAGTGGGTGAGGTAAGTGATTACTGATGAAAAGGTTTGTGCAGTATTACTTTGTCTGAAATATCATATATTTTATCAGAAGAACCCTGATACACAATTAGTAGAGAGAGAAGAAAAAGCTGCAGAGTGAGAGTTGAGGTTTTAAAATTGTCTCGTGAATGTAATGGGATACCCAGAAATAAGATCAATAAACAGAAATAATGCAATATTTTACTGCATTATCTACATAGGAATCATCTTATAGCTAGCTTATATTTTGAGTATGAAGTGTGCTTTGACTCAGCAAATATGTCCCCACAATATCAAACTCACTCCTACTCCCCTGCACAAATGCACAGTACAATGGCAGAGACAACGGTGAGTGTTTCGCAACAACCCGAAGAGAATTTAATTTATGTTACTTTAATTAATTTATGTTACTTTATGTTAATTTATTGTTTTTATTGTGTAAGAGATATTCTCCAATTAACTGCGTCTTTACTTTTAACTTTTACTTGAGTCATATTATTCTAAAGTAACAATACATTTACTTACAAATTTAGTCTACTCTACCCACCTCTGATACTTTTACACCATCATATACCCCCTTATAAAGGGCTAGAATGAACGCCTGGCACTTTCAGGCTCTTTCATACTCTACATTATGGTTATCTTGCATTGCCTAGACAAAATCAAAGTATATCAAGGTAAGGATAGCAGTATGCCAACTATTTTCCTTTGAGCTTTCTTAAACAGCAAAACACAAGTTTGTATTGCACATGCAGAGACATGTTTGCAGGCATATTGCACGCAGAGTCACATACACAGGCACACACACCCACACGCACCTTCAGAATGATTGCAAACCTCATTAAAGATGGCTTTAAAACGTTATTGGAAAACCATATAGCCACATGGGTTACAATTATTAGTAAAATTTTTAGAACATTGTGTAACCTTACATTCTCATCACACCCTTAATGAAGCCCTTAACTGTTCTTAATGGTAAGAAGACACAACTGTATGATTTGTGCTGTAAAATCTGAACATTTATAGAGAATTTACTGTAGAACGTCATTTGGCTATATTACTGTAGGATGTAGTCGAATTATGACATATAATTTTTTAACTATTTTTTGCAATTAGTACTACATCTGAATTTCATTTAGTCTGCACTACTTAGAAGCAGTTTATTCACATAGACAGACACCTACCAGACTCTTTAGTTTCTAATAAATAGGTGTGGTGTCAAAAGTATTTCCTTTCCCATCACATTCCTGAGGAACGGTACATGTAACACAAACACCTAGAGGTTGTTATGTTATTAAACACGTTATTCACACACACACACACACACACACACACACACAAACAGAATCCAATCATTCTGGAAAATCGTGTGGCTTTCCGGAGTCTGATCACACGATGGCTTGTTACTGTATGTGGCTTCTAATAAGTTATTCCAAAGAAAACACAGTTGTGGTGTAATTCCGTGGGCGTAACACTAAAGGCATGCCAAAGCAGATGGACATTTCAGCAGGATAACATTCCAGACTGTTACCTCCAATAAAAACATACAGAGCACAGGAAGAGCAGTGACATATTTTTTCTGAGGAATTACCCAGACCACGTCTTTAGTCACAGAGTTTGACCTCAACAACAAATTACGTCACATTCCAGCCTTCAGTAGAGCATAAGCAATGCAAATCTCTCGCACTGTCACACACGACAGCCACATCCTGAGATGGAAAAGTGGTTTAAAATTTGATTTTTGATTTAAAAACTTGACAAGTGATATAGATTTACTTATAGATTATTTTCTTTCTTTTTATATATTTTTTTGTTTTCCTGTAAAACATTTTTGCACAGCATATTGACAGTGTGTACAGCATGGGTAAGTTCTTCATTATTATATATTTTTAAATAACATTTTAAACAGCAGTTTTACAATCTAGCTGATGAGGGCCAGACAGACCAAGTGTGTTGTCTCTGGCCTTGAGAACATTCAACCACAAGGTGAAATTTACCACTAATTACTGCATCACTATGGTGATGTTGCTTTGATAGCCCAAGTTGCTTTGATAGCGGCCTTCAGTTCATCTGTATTGCTGGTTCGGATGTTTCTCATATTCCTCTTGACAGTACCCAATAGATTGTCTATAGGCTTCAGGTCCGGAGTGTTCTTTTCCTCCTTAGACCAGACGGATGCTTCTGACGTTGTCTCTTGTTTCAAAGTGACTTCATATTAGAAATTCAGTGGATGTAGCCCCTTTCCTGGATACGATTATACATGCTGGCTCTTGAGACACAGCCTTAGTCTACTTCTTGAATTGACTTTTCATTACAATCCTCTCAAGGCTGCGGTTATTCCTGTTGCCCATGCACCTTTTTCTACCACATTTTCAACTTCTAGTCAAATTTACTTTAACAGGCTTTGATATAGCACCCTGCAAACAGCCAGCTTTCCAGCAGCGACCTTCCATCTGTCAGTCTTTCCCATGATTGTAGTTGCATGTGCTGAACTAGACCGTTAGATACTGAATATTTATCTAAATATTTTAATAATTTGAGATATTGGTTTTGTTTTTTAAAACCTATAAGGCATACTAATAGCACGAACTTTGCGGTAGGTACAGGACAAGGCTCATGTAAGCAATGCGTGTATTTAACAGGCAAGTTCATTTGTGAAAAAAACTGAAATGATACATTACACACCAGATTTACAGGATGTCAGTTTTGTGAGTAAGTCTATTCTGGAGAAACACAGTAAAAGGAAACAGGCAGACAGAGGGACAGATACTGAGGACCTTTGACCAAACATGAATCCAGGAAATCTGTGTATATGCAGGTCATTGTAATACACAATGTAGGCATTATAACGTCTATTGTGGTGCATATAAACCTGGCTTTTGCAGAGGAATACGTATAGACCTAGTAGTCACAGACCTGTCACTTTTCTTACACAAGCTTTAAAAGTATTTGTGAATAACAAGTCAATTTCTTATAAACCAGATTTTAAAAAAAAAGAAAAAGAAAAGAAAACAGGTGTAAGAGAAAAAGAGGAGGAGAGGAAATCAGCTCCAAAATCTGTAGCTCGAGAGGTGGAGAATCCTACTCCCTCATTCTCTCAGTCTGCGCATGAACACACACACACACACCCCAGCTATTATCTATTGAGGATTCTATTCTAAAAACTGGTCTCTCTCACGCTCCCAGATTAAAAAGGAACCAGCAACACAGTTTCTCTACAGAGGAGACAAACCACACACTCAAGGTAACACTTAGTTTTCACAGTTAATAGTGTTAGCATTACTGTTACTTTTAATCACTCTGTTGTATTGACATTTATGTCAAGTGTAGTTGGAGTCCCAAGCACTGTGATTCAAAGGGTTTTATGACACCTGAAGCTTAAGTTCAATGAAAATAACTACTTGTGAATGTTCTTAGCGTTACAAGCAGGTTGAATTAGACATGGAGTTAATCTTGTTTAAATAAAACTACTGTACTTGAAAAGAAACTGACACATTTTACACTTAATAAATAAGCAAAAATATATTATAGACTTAAGAACTAGACTAAAATAAAGTGAAAAAAAGTGTGTTAAATTTAGTTAAGGGTGTTTATACAGAAAATAGTCACTTGATATTAAGAACATGGGGTTTAAAAAAATAAATACCAACTTGTCAATTTTTGTAATCTGGTTAATATTAATTCATGTTTTATAGATTTGACAAAAATACCTGAGATCTTAAATGTTTATTAGCCTATTATGGTGATACTTGTTTTAATAATTAAGTTGAAGCTATAAATTTAGCCTGTACATCTATATTTATCTGGAATTTTTCAAAAATTGGGCCTAATCATGTGTACATTTACATTACATGTTCTATATATTAATCCTATAACATCTTAAACAAAGCACAAAATTTGAGTACACACACAGTAAATAAAGAAGCCAATTTTATTAGGAACGACTTGTATTTTTTTAAATAAGATTTTCTGGTTTATGAACAAATCTCACCCGTTACACTGCAGTAAAAGCACGGACATATCTAGGCATAGTACCTAATTTGGCATCAAGTGTCATATATTACTTGATCCCATGTTTAAAAATGTATGAAGTATGCTAATTCACAATTTGATATAAACACTATCAAATGTTTATGGTCCAGAGTTTATAGGCACTGTTTTGCATTGCTGAGTGTTTTCATGCTCAATTTTTTATTATTTATTAACCTTTATTTAACCAGGGTAAAACTTACTGAGATTACAAATCTCTTTTGCAATAGTGTCCTAACCAAGAGGCAGCAGCACAACCACTGCACTGTGTGTCACAACAGTTCACAATACAATCACCCACACATTCAAAAATGAAATACACCAATACAATAAATTCAATGTAAGAACAATAAAGACATGGTTAACTAAAACAATTACAGGTAAAGGATCAAAGTTCCAAGAATAATACACAGAGAGCAGGAGCAAGTCCTGACACGGAGACTGCAGCTGCTGCTTCTCAGCTCAGTAAGGGTCTGGAGGTATGGACGAAGCAGTTCAGGATGTGTTTATAGATTAAAAGATACCAATGCTTCAGTTTTCGGAATGACCGAAAAGACAACATGAGAATACAAAATACAGTGATGGGTCAAAGTCTTAAAGTTTGTAATAAAACATAGTGCTCCATGGTCTACTAGGTCCAAGGCATGCAAAGCATCAGCAGTCATATAAATTCATCACCGTAATCAAGGACAGAAAGAAAAGTAGCACACACATGTTTCTTACTAGCTTTGAAAGACAGACATGATCTAAAAAGAAAATAAAAGCCTTGTTTGAGTTTTAATCTGTGAAACAATTTTTGACTGTGGGGTTCAAAAGATAAGTAGCTGTCAATTACAATACCAAGATTTTTCGATTTGATGACCATTATTTGATGTGATCGGTGGTAAGTGTTTACTTTGAATACTTTGAAAAAAGCATGTATTTGATCTTGTCTGTGTTTTAAATGTTAAAAAGTGGCCTGTATTTGATTAAAAGCTGTTTTAAGCAGTTTAGAATTGCAAGTTCTAAAGAGGATGTTGAAGTGTATAAAATGGTATCATCTGTGTACATGTGAAAATTATCATTTTTTTATCTAAAGTAAATAGTATAAAGAAGTGGCCCAAGGATAGAACCCTGAGGCACACCTGATGTTACTTCTAGCAAGTCGGATTTTTGCTCTTGAACCTTTACACACTGCATCCGGTCAGGTAGTTTTCGAAAAAACCTACAGTGTGGTCACAGATAGTCTACAATGTCAAAAGCTTTGAAGAAGTTGATGAAAAGTACTGTGCAGTGGTGTTTTATATCCAGAGATATACAAATATCATATCAGATATTCCTTCAGCTGTGCGTTTACTAGAGATTACAAGTAACAGACAAGACAGACAATTTAGAGATTGTTAAATTGTTAGATTGTTAGATAATTGTTTAGGTTTGTGGGGTCACCTCCCTTAAACAGAGGCGAAACATAAGCTGATTTCCAGATCTGCGGAATGACATATTGCACTTGCACTTGATGAACCACTTGAAATCCTTTTACAGTGGCGGGGCCGCCTCTCAAATATAGTCTTAATTGACAAACTTATCCTAGTATCATTAAACTAGTATTCTCTAAATTAAACTGACACCTACCCACAAGTGGAAGAGACGTTACACGTCCCTGAAATAAACAGAATAGAATATCGTGGAATGTTTGTAATGTCAAACAGCAAGAAAGAATAGGTTGATAGCCTTGTCACCCCTTATGGCAGAATATGGTCGTACTACATTTTACTACACAGATTTGCATTTAAAGGTCCAAATATGTTTTTAGATACAATGTCCAATTATTCCACCCAAGTTTTATGTTAAGGTCATTAAATATTTAAAGTGTAACATAAACCCAAATCGCTTTTTACAACCAGAACCAGTGTTTTTAACAAGGTATCCAGTTAAAACAAGACAAGGACAAGATTACTCAAATGCACGTTCAAACTACTACTTAGTACTTTTTAGTAGAACTGAACTCTTTTAGCCCTAGTACGACAAATGCAGACATTATTTTAAAGAACTAAAACCGGTGTGTACTGTAAAGATAACTCATTGGTCAGTGTAGGTTAAAAAGGTAATAATGCCAATAAACTGAATTCTAGGAAAAGTCCAGGGTTTTTCAAACAAACTAAACGTAACTCTTTTTTCTTGCAGAACATTATGACCTTACACTCAGACTACGACTTTCATGACAATTACCAGGATGATTACAATAACAGCACAAACCACAGCTACGATTATAACTACCCAGATGACACAGTGTGTGACAAATCAGATGTTCGCTCCTTTGCTGGTCTATTCCTCCCAGTGGTCTACAGCCTAGCAGTTGTGGTAGGTCTGGCTGGAAACTTCATGGTTGTATTCGTCTATCTATCCCAGAAACGCTTACGAACATTAACTGATGTCCTCATCCTTAACCTGGCCTTTGCGGACCTACTCCTACTTTTCACCCTACCGTTCTGGGCTGCAGATGCTGTACACGGTTGGGTGATTGGTGTGGCGGCCTGCAAGATAACCTCAGCCCTCTACACCACCAACTTCAGCTGTAGTATGCTTCTGCTAGCTTTAATTAGTGTGGATCGTTACAGAGCACTTGCCCGGTACTCCAGCACTTACACCCGGCCACCTGGAAACAAACCAAGGAGGCAGAGGTTGCTGCTGTGTCTCCTGGTCTGGAGTGCAGCCTTCGTGTTCGGCCTGCCAGATCTTTTACTTACCACCGTCAAGCAGCACTTATCTGGCCGCAAATTCTGCAGGGCGGTGTACCCACATCATATGGCACAAGCAGCAAAGGCTAGCCTGGAAATTCTAGAGGTGTTATTGAGCTTCCTGCTACCTTTCCTGGTAATGATGTTCTGCTATTACAAGGTGGGGAAAACCCTGAGCCAGGCAGCAACAAGTGGCATGAGAGAAGTACAGAGGTGGAAGGCCTTCAGGGTCCTGCTGGTTGTAGTAGGAGTGTTTCTGTTGACGCAGCTGCCATATAACACTGTCAAGCTTATACGAACCATAGACATCATCTTCGCTTTAGTGACAGACTGTGAGGTCAGTAAAGGACTAGATCGAGCCACTCAAATCACAGAGAGCTTGGCACTCACACACTGCTGCCTAAACCCAATTCTATATGTTTTTATTGGATCATCCTTCAAAATACACATGCTAAAGATTGCTAAGAAGTGTGGACTGAATGGGAGACGCTGTCGACAGGAGAACCAGCAACCTGCAGTGGAGATTGCATTAAAATCAGAGAGCTGCACAAACGGCAACGCATACTCAGAATCAGACGAGGAAAATACAAGTACTTTTACTATCTAGCGCACAGACCTGATGAACACTGTAAACCTAAAAATGCACCAATAGGAGCACCTTTATGACTTATTCCCTAATGCATCTTATTAGCCAATCATGTGCCAGAAGTGCAATGCTAAAATATCGTGTAGATACAGGTCAGATGCTTTGGGTTCACATTAAACATTAGAATGGCCTTGTGCAAGGCACCAAACCACCCCAACTGCTCCCCAGTTGAGGTGGTTTAGGGCTGCCCCCGCTGTGTTCATTGGTGTGTGTGTGTGTGTTTCATTGCACAGATGGGTTAAATGCATCTGCAGAGTCACATTCCTCTGTGCGCAAGCACAGTAGGCAAATAGTTCACTTTCATAGTCACTTCATGGCCATTATGGACATAAAAGGTTTTATGACTTGAAGGTCCCGGGTTCAATCCCTGCAATGGACAAGGCACAACTTAAGTGCTTTCGAGCAAGGCACTGATGTGGCTTTCTTCTTTTGCAGTCCACTGCAAGATTTGTGCAATGTGTAGCTTTTTCTACCACTCTGTGACAACTCTAAAATACTCATACCAACAACATATAAAGTCACAGAGATCACATTTTTCCCCTCATCAATCTAATGATTGATGTGAACAATAAATGAAGCTCAATAAATGATGCATTGTGCTGCTACCACATGATTGAAATACTGGAACTGCATAAATGAGCAGGTGTTCCTATTAAAGTGGACGGTAAGTGTACCTTAAAAACCATACTGACAACATAAAATGTTAACATCTATAGTATATTTATATCTTAGCAGATGTTTAAAATTATAGCCATGCATCATATACATTTTCTATCTTTTATATATTGTACAGTAATATTACAGCATAGATAATAAAAAGATAAGATTTACTATTTGGAAACTGGGGCTGTAGATACTGATACAAGACCGCTTAACCCAGATTTCCACTGTGATTCTTAGATTACAATTAATAAAAAAGGATATAAAGTTGGATTAGATCAGAAGTGGAAGACATTTTCATTTTTGCTTATCCTTGTATAATGATAACATAATTCCTGGCAAATAAAAAAATGCCATTTGGATTTGGAGTTGGATTTTTTAGTAAATAAAGGTTCTCAATTTCCATAGTACTCGCTTCATAACTGCTGGCCCCTGATAATACTATTACACCCTCCTGTACTCTGTATTCCTGTACTGTTATATAATAATTTCTTCCAATTTTCATTTAAACAATAGTCCACAAAAGAGCACTATACACAAAATCTCCAACAACAAACCCACCAAAAAAGTGTGCGAGTCATAAGAAGCCAACTTCCACAAAAAAAAAACCCCAGACCTGGTAACCTTTGTGTTTGGAAATACATGGTATCTCACTCATTCACTGACTCAATCATGATCTAAGCCAATTACGCTTATCCTGCTACTGTGGGTGGGAGTTGTGAGGGGGGTTTGGGGGCCTATCCTAGCACTCATTGGGCAAAAGGCAAGGAAACCAGTCCTTCAAAGACATATTAACACACACACACACACACACACACACACACACACACACACACACACACACACACACAAACAAACAAACAAACACACATGTAGGGGCAATTAACATCTCCAATTTGCCTTGCTGCATGTCTTTGGACTGTGGAAGGAAACCAAATGTCTCAAAGGAAACCCATGCAGACAAGCGGAGAAGAATCATATGGAAAAGACCCTGGCCATCTGGTGGGAGGATCAAACCCAAGCCCTTATTGTGCTGTGAAGACAGTACTATCCACTGCACCACACATGGCATCTAAATGACTAAAGTCACGAAAACCTTTCAAGTTAAATAAATATTATTCTTTAAATACAAAGAATACTGTCTGACTCGTGTTATCCATTTGTTAAGTTGATATTATCTTGTGAGTTACATTTTCCTTAGTGTTTTGTGGAAATAAATCTGGTTTTGTTTTTTTTTTGTTATTGTTGAACAGAAATGCATACATGTGGGCGAGTGAGTCAGACTCGGAAAGAAAAGCAGAAAAAAAGCTCATTCGTGAATGCAGTGGCATCTGTGTTTGCTGTGTGAACTCATGATCATACATGCTTCATTCCCTCCTTTGCACTAATAGAAAAAAAAACTTTATTTTGCATATGGTCAAACATTAAAAAGCAGAACCATTTGCATTTTGGTTTAAGAAAACAATTCTCATGTTATTCTGTTGTGTAAAGCTGAAAAACAATGGAGATATTCCAGTAAATAGTTAAAAGAAGGGCACTAAAAGATATTTATACAGCCAAAGGCAAAAAACGTCTAGGCACGTGTGTGTGTGTGTGTGGCACTGCTAACTTTATGTACTATTAAGGGCAAAGACACCCAAGAGTACGCTGTTAAAAGCTCTCTGTTTTTACTCTCCAACTTTACACATTGTTTTTTACTGTATGCCTCGCTATAGCCTTAATTTTATTCCATCACACGAACATGCATTCTCTTTGAATCACTATGACTGTCTGATTATTTACATGAAGCCCTATTATATCATGACAAACCAGGACATGAGAAACCACACTAAAGACCTTATTATATGGCCACTTGGATGGTGAGATAAACACAGGAAGTGTTTGGAAGTGACAAACAGAAGACAAGATGTCTACCATCTATCATCAGGTACAAGTCAAGAAAGTAGGAAAACGATGACTAATCTACGCTCAAGTCTGGTTCCTCTCAAGGTTTTCTCTCTCTTGCCATCTCAAGGAGTTTTTCCATGTGACCGTCACCTCCAGGTTGTTAGAAATAAAATGTATATAAATTAAAATTTTTATGTGGGTAAAGTCAAGACAATATTCATTGTTAAAAGTATTTTAGAAATAAAATTGAATTATGTTTTCCATAATAAATATACACAGGTCCAATTTACATTATTCAAACATCTCATATTGTATGTAACTATTACTAGGTAAAATTCAGAAGTGATATTTAACAGTTGCCTCCAGACTCACTCACACACACTTACATGTTAAATTCAATCTTAATTTTTTACCAATCATCTTGTTACTTCCAGGAATCCTGGATTTTCTTACAGTTCAATGGTAACAACCTTCTTTCCATATTCCATAACATTCCATAATCATCTTTTCCAGTAGGAAAATACCAAAGACCAAAAACAATTTCAACAAACAACTTGGTCACATTTTCCAGTAAGCTAAGTAGTGGCTTTATCCAAACTTAATGGTAAATGACTTGTAAATACTTGTTCAGAAGGAAGGTGTTTAGTTTAACAGCATGCCATGACTAATAGCTTACAATTAGGGCCATATGTTTTAAGAATGTAAGCCCTACATCAACACAAACTAACACACACTGTAGAATCCAAAAATGCTATTAAACTGCAGCAGTATCTCACAGAAGTTGCCAGATACATTAAGTACCTATCTTACTGAGAAAGTGATAAGTCCAAAAGATTGTGTCACATCACTGCTGATGGAAGACAGGAAGTAATTTAAAGCATTACATATGAAGCACTTCCACAGGTCCTCAAAATGCCTTATGGTTTGTGTCATTAACAGTTACCCAATCAATCTAACCAAGCAACCAACAAACATTGTTGCTGTTTTCTGCTATTTTTATTGTTGCTTTTTTGC
This sequence comes from Duopalatinus emarginatus, assembly GCA_028565595.1. Classification (NCBI taxonomy): domain Eukaryota; kingdom Metazoa; phylum Chordata; class Actinopteri; order Siluriformes; family Pimelodidae; genus Duopalatinus; species Duopalatinus emarginatus. The sequence continues at coordinate 8,577,348 of JAOVVF010000026.1, forward strand.
TTTCTGCCCCCTTTACAGATTTCACACAGCACCATTATTATTATAACAACAATCATGTGCTGTCGTGGCCCATGTTTTAATTGCATGGACACCTTATTTACAGGGCTAAGAAATAGGAGTAACATAACACTGTATGGCAATGGAAAGTATCCTGGGATGCATCCTGGAAAGTCTTCCCCCGCATGGGAAGAGCATTATTCCATAACCTTAGACCTCATCTGTTCCTGTATGAAAGTTTTAAATGTCACACAAAAGCAAACAGTCGCCAAGTGATTGCCTAACATGTTGGCTACAAATGGTGTGATGCAAACAAAGAAAATACATAATTTGTGGGATGATTGTGCACATCGTGCTAACAGGAGACTGATAAGTTCAGCACTTTAGTTTGGATGTATGCACCACTCTTTTCAAATACCGGTGTTTTCCTGATTCAGAAACCATTATCTGTCATCTGTGCACACTAAATAGTTTGCAGTCAGTCAAATACAAGCTCCACCAATGTGTGGAATATATGACGGGACATGGCTGCTCAACATGTCTAGTACATGTTTATTTTCATTAGTTCGTTAGTTTATTTTCATAACAGTACATTAAGCTTATTTTAAACGAGTTTATTTTCTTTCTCTGCTCATTGAATCTGCATGTTCACTTTGTGTAAAACTAATAACCCAGGCACAAAATCGGACTGTCCTGAACAGCTATTTTGTTATCTCCTATATAGCAGAAGTTAAAATGTACAGTGATTGGTTTCGCAGCCACAATGATCATGGTTGAGCAAATTCAAAGAGACTAATTATCAAGAGTTGATTAAGAATGACCAGAGCTTGTCCCTATATTTACTGATAAAGTTTTTAGAACTGTTTAAATTATTACAATTATAATGACAGACAATATAAACTAAACACAACAAGTAAGCGCTTGTGTTTTAAAGTTCTTGTTTTTTACCAGAAAACGGTCCATTTTATTCTTGCTATATTGATTGGCTGATTTTATACAAGCCATCTAATGTATCTTGTTTTTTGTATTACTTTCAATACTACTTCAATACATTAAAACAGGGCAAAAAAGCCAGCAGAGAAAAAGGGTCTATCATGTGCTGCTTTTTTTAAAGAAGGCCTTTCTTTGTCACATATACTGTCCTGTTCTTGTATCTGCTGTCTTGTTCTATCCACAGGTATAGTTTTGCCTAGTTTAGGAATAGCTTCAGGCTTTTGGACTGATTTTGTACTGGGTGCTGTGTGGCTCATTTCTGGCAGTATCCTAGCTTCAAATACTTTGAATTCTGGTCTTTAGCTTTGGATATGTTAATGGCATTAATGACTAAGCACTTTTGTAAGTCACTTCGAATAACAACATCTGCTAAAATCCATAAATGTAAATAAATGTACTGTATAATACAATGCAGTGAAATTCTTTTCTTCTTATTCACAGAAATGCATGAATGTGTTTCATTAGTAAACAAAGCAAAGAACACCAAACATGGTCTTTTCAATAAGAGACTATGTCAGCAGAGCTGATCTCTCAATACACCATACGTCATACCCAGTGGTGGACAGTAACAAAGTAAATGTAATTGGTTACTGTACTTAAGTAGTTTTTTTGTGTATCTGTAATTTATTGGAGTATTTTTATTTTGGGGGGCTTTTACTTTTACTTCACTACATTTAAAAGTCAAATATCTTACTTTTTACTCCACTACATTATGAAATATCTGTCGTTACTTTTGTCTCATGCACGCATCAAA
>JAOVVF010000026.1:8600063-8612510 GCA_028565595.1 Duopalatinus emarginatus
AGTTATTTGTACTTTTACTTAAGTAATTATTTTACAAGTTATTTGTACTTTTACTTAAGTAATTATTTTACAAGTTATTTGTACTTTTACTTAAGTAATTATTTTACAAGTTACTTGTACTTTTACTTAAGTAATTATTTTACAAGTTATTTGTACTATTACTTAAGTAAGTAAGGGACTTCTGTACTCCTGCCACCTCTGGTATTATTATTATTATTATTATTATTATTATTATTATTATTACTACAGTCTGTGTATGTGGTAATCCTGAGCTGTGTCCAGTTTTAACTTAAAACCTCACGTTAGCAACAACATGAGCTAGCTACTTTGTACTATGTTTTTTCCCCTCATACACACATACACTCATACATATATACATACATACAGACAGACAGACAGACAGACAGACAGAGACTCAGTCTTACAATGTGGCTGCAGTTAACCTGCTCCAACACTTGTGGGCAGAACCCCTCCAGCCTGCCTTTGACTGTAGTACTGTAGAAGAGGACAAGCACAGCTGCCACTAGGTGAAGAAAATGGCGGACGTGGAGATGGACTTACAAAGCGAAAGGCTGAATAATGGGTAAGATAGCGAGGTTACTGCGTCTTTTACTTTATTGTAAGAGTGGTTTTCCTTGTCCGGGGTGGTTTATGATTGAGTATACAGTCTCACCGTGAACGTAGCTGTTTTCCGAGCAGTGTTTTGTGAGGTAATGTGCGGATGCTAGCTAACTAGCTAGTTTGCTTTTGTTGCTACACAACTAATGCTAGCAGGTTTCACACGACCTCAATTAAGCGGCTAGCAGCGTCTTAGCTGGAGGTTGCAACAGATGTAAAATCCTATGTTTATTAGTTGTATAAGTTATAATTTCTACATACAGTCTCCTGAGTCAACTTTAGGTCCACCAGTGGTATATTAAACCCGACGTTTAACACGTTTCCGCGTTAGTTTGCGTGTTGTCTTGCTAATGGCTAATCATTAATATTAATAACACTACACAGTGTTGCTAACATTAACTACCTGTCTGTGTTATTGAATAAAAATGAACGCGAAGAAACCTAATGCACAAAACGCCGTATTGATGTAGGTCTAAGTGTGGTGTATCAGTCAGGTTGATGTACATGAGGCAGCATGGTGGCGACTTGTCTCTAAGGTCTGAGTTACTAAGGCTTCAGTGCATGTTGACTTTCACACCTCCTAAAACATCCCAGTCAGGGGACTGATTAAGGTAAATGGTTCCTATGTTGGACTGGAATCGCATCCAGGGTATATCCTAACTTTAAGTGTACTTGGGTTAACACACACACACACACACACACTAGAGGGCAGTGAGCGCGCGCACACACACTAGAGGGCAGTGAGGACACGTGCCCAAGGCAGTGAACAACCCCAGTCTGCAGCATCCAGGGTTCAGTCGGTTCCAGGGTTCGACCCTGGTCCCAAGAAAGTGTGTATGTGTAAAATGTGATAAACATACCCTACACGTTATATGTGGTGCGTTAAGGTTTTGTATGTTTTTTTTTTAAATAACAGGAAAGAAGATTTGGATAGTTCACAGAAGAGTGGGAACGAGAACAGTGAAATGTCTGAAGACGAGGAGCCTCAAGCTGAGGTCAACGGAGGCAACCAAGACGAAACTTTAAAACATCACAGTGGCAGCAAACACAAGAAAAAGAAACACAAGCACCGCAGCAAGCACAAAAAGCATAAGCGGGAATCTGAGGAGGAGAAGGCACGCAAGCGCAAGCATAAACACAAACATAAAAAGCACAGGCGCAAAGAGGGGACGGCACCCTTATCAGGAGCCGTTGACCGAAAGGCTGACAATGCCTCTCCTTCTTTTGAAAACCCGAATGTGGATGACCGGGCTCTGCTAGAGGACTTGGAGAAACAGAGAGCTCTTATTAAAGCTGAGCTGGATAGCCAGTTAATGGAAGGCAAAGTTCAGTCAGGGATGGGCCTTATCCTGCAAGGCTATAACTCCGGCTCTGAGGAAGATGGTGAAGGACAGAGGCCCAGAAATGGAGAGCAATGCCAGAAAGGCAGTGGGGGTAAAATGCGCTCACCAAACAACCGTAGCAGCAGGGGTGGCAAAATCAGACAGGACTCACCAGATAATAAAATCAGCACAAAACACCACAGCGACTCTAGAGAAAAAGATAAAACCACAAGAGATAGCAAAGGCAGCCGGCTGAGCAACAGTGGGAAAGAGATAGCCAAGGAGGGTGGTAAATCCAAAGATAGGAAGCGTTCACGAAGCAGGAACCGATCCCGCGAGAGAGTAAAACAGTCTCCGTCCAGTAAGAAGCGCTCAGCAGAAAGAAAAACTGAGCAAAAGGGGCACTCGTCAGAGAGAAAGGAGGCTCGACCCGTAAGACATTCTTCTCCTCATGCAGAGGAAAGAAGGAGTACTCAGGAGCAGGATAGGCAGCGATCAGGTTCACCAACACACTCACACAATCGGAGGTCCCGTTCCAAAGATGGCAGATCAGAGGCAGACAGGGATAAGAGGCCAGGCAAATCGCCTTCCAAGGATGCCTCATCAGGAAAGGAGAACCACTCACCACGCCGGCGACGGGCATCAAGTCCACTGCGCCGTCGTAGTTCCTCCAACCACCAAAGGGAGCGCCAGCCGCATGCGGCGGCATCGTCCGGATCCAAACAGAGCTACTCTCCATCTAGGAATAGGTCTCCTGCAAGGAGGGGCCGTAGTCGCTCGACTGATCGCAGAAGAGATTCACCGTCTAGGTAGGTTTCAAAATTGTGAAAATTAATTTCCTGTGAAATTAATTTTACAATTTAAATATATTTAAATGAGTTTTGTATTTATAATGCCTCAAATACAAATGTTTGTGTGTATATAAAACTACTACTTAGTCTGAATTGTGTATTGCACAGAAGAAAATGTTTCCTATGTTTTTTCTTGACAGCAAATTTTTCCTTTTAGTATCTTGTTTTGGATCATTTTTATTTTTGTTCACAGTGGCAGATTTTTGAGGGTGGGACCATATACCACTTAACTAGTGCAATGAAGATATTAAATATGGTCTAAACTGGTGTATTTTCATTTACAATGTACTTTAATGGATTCAACAGCAGCAGGAAAGCGGGCCTTATTGCTGAGACAAAAAAATGGCAGACTAAAGTTTACTGCCTGCACATCTATATACAATATGGATTTTTTTTATCTGTCCACAAAGCCTGCTTTTAAGTTCTTTAGTCAAAATTTAATGGGTCAGTATTTCCAACTAGCATTTCAGCTAGAAATTGCAGCAATCCTGTCCTAAGGGTGTTTACACAGGGCTTCAGTTCCTAGATGAAACGTTAGATAAAAATAACAGAAATGGGATTAACGTAGGTCTGCAGTAATCCTTCGCTCGTGAAAAATGGCTCATTTGTTTTACACAGTTGATCAGCTTTCAAGTTAGAGAAATATCAGACACAACAGGTTGTTGTGTTGTGTTGCATTAGTTTTAAATTAAGCAGAGAAGTTGAACTTTCACTGTTCAGTGTGCACAGCCATGTTGGTTTGTCATCACTCTGCAAACAAGAACAAAACTGGGAGTTGAGAAGACCATCCTAAATTGGTGATTAGAAATTTCATGTAGAGGTGTCATTTTCTGTGGCTTTTATTGGTTATAGATGAGGGTTTCAGCAAGACTTACATCCACAAAACCACCAAAGCTGAAACATGTCTGATGTAAAATAATGCCACAGAGCACCAACTAAAGTTAATTTTAACTTGAGATGTAATATTTAAATGTATATGAATACTGTAATATACAATAGCAAAGATAAACATGAGGCTATATCATACATTCAGCATAAAGTTAAACATGAATATACGAAACAAGATGCCTACTCTATTGTGGTGAAGTGAAATAGGCATTTAAATGGAAGAGGAGTGATTATACATGTTCAATTCTTTTAGCTTCAAATAAGTGACAACTAAAAATAGAATAAATTAAGGATATGGACACACAGTATTAATGTCTTTAGAGTTCTGCAGGAATCAATTTATACTGCATCAAACCTCCAGGTGCAGTGCATTTTTACTCTAATAAGATGTGATTTTTTTTTAGATGTTTAGATCATACTCAGTATTGTGCAAATGTCTGGTACATGTTGGTCAATCCACTGATAATGAATGAGCTCATTTTTAAAAGTTAAACACTAAACATTGGGTTGTTAACATTGGCTTTAGGTGTGTTTGAGCTGGAAACTCTGCAGGGAGGATTTAACATAATAAAGCCAAAGAGGTTTTAATAGCGCTCCTTTCAGAATAACAGTGGAATATTTCTGCCTCCTTCAGGAAGCGCTCCCGTGTAGATGGGACTGGAAGGTCATATGAGACTAGCCCAGCACGAAGAAGGGTCAGCCGCTCACCACTCCGACGAAGGTCTGTGTCTCCCCGGCGACAGTCACGGCCCTCACCGAGAAGGAGGAGTCGGTCTCCTTTTAGACGAAGGTCAGTGAGTGGTTTAGAAGTTTTGAACCAGTTACTGTTGATTACAAACAGTATATATTTGGAAAAATTGTAGTCCTCTCACTGTGACTATCACTTTTTTTCCTCAGGTCTGGCGAGAGGGATCGGTTTGGTCACACCAGATCTCGTCGCTCCACATCCAGAGAACGTGAGCGTAGGAGAAGGCGGAGTCGAGATGAAGACAAGTACAAGGGGAGTCTGTCAGAGGGCATGAAGGTGGATCAAGATTCTTCCTCCGATGACGTGTGAGTAAAAATTGCCTGTATACAGTTATATGGTAGTGCAGGAAAGCACTTTGTTTCCATAAGTGAAGCTTTGCGCTATAGGGGATTGCATTTTGATCTGTATGCTGCAACTCGGTGTACCGTGAAACAATTTTTAAATAAAAACATCTTGAGTGACATCGAAATCTTTTATTGTAGATATTCAATTTAATTACTCTAGATATTAGTTTTGGCCCTTTCTCTAATGCATTTTTCCATTCCCGGTTAGTTAAACTGGACTTGTAGAGACACAGCAACTCTTGCATTGTTTTTTTTTTTTGTGCAATGTGTTCAGGATGGAAGATTTTGATGGTGAAGAAGAGGATGAGGAGGCTCTGATTGAAAAGCGACGGCAACAGCGACTGGCTATAGTGCAGGTGGGGGGAAAAACCCATATGTTCTTTTTTTTTTTTGAATGAAAGAAAACATTTCCTTTCTGCAGTCTGCTGACACCAGTAAATTTTATATACGGATTTGAATGCCAACACTGTCCTTATTGCATTATTAGAAATACAGGGCAATAAACGAGGACAGCAACATGGGCTCAATGGCATCAGAGCCGAGCAGTCCACAGAGCAGCACGCGCAGTCGCTCTGCCTCACCAGACGACATCCTGGAACGCGCCGCTGCCGATGTCAAGGAGTATGAGCGGGAAAATATAAACACCTTTGAGGCCATTGTGAAGGCTAAGCAGATCCTCTTTTCCCAGGAGAAAGAGGGTGAGTATGTGCCACTTCATAGCTTGGAGGAAGTTTGTGGTCAGTTACTGCAGGATTTTTGTTTCTCATCATGCTGATTTCTGAAGTGTTTAGAACACTATCAGACGCATAGTAGAACATGTCTTTGTGTTTTGAGAGTGTGGGAAAGAAATGTGAGCTTTTTTCAGTTTATGCAAAACCCTTTTTTTATTTTGTCATAATGTATACACCACATGCAATACACAACTTGGTTCTGCTTTTTCTTTATAGGCACCAACACAAAGAAACCCTCTGCCCCTGACATGTTTACAGAGTCAGATGACATGTTTGCTGCGGATTTTGATGTAAGTGATCAATACATCTTGCTTTTTTCTAATAGGTTAGCTATGAACATTGTTCACAAATGTCCTTTTCTATCCACAGAGTGCCAGGCTCAGGGCAGTCGGAGTTGGCAAAGACTTTAAGGAAAACCCAAATCTTCGTGACAACTGGACTGATGCTGAAGGATATTATCGTAAGAATTTATCATAAGGAATTTTAAATGCCCAGTTTTTGCAGATGTTTTCATATTCTAGTAAAAAAGACCTCTGTGTTCTAGTAACAATAAAATCACACACCAGTATCAGCATATTTGTATTTCTTAGTGGTTGTGTGTGTCTATGGTTGTAACCATCAAATTAATTAAATATTATGATTAGTTTATGTTGCTTCTGTTATTATTGATACTTGCATTTGTTAGTAGACTTGTTGTTTATTTTCTTTCACCTGTTTTCTTGGTTTAAATCAACTAAACTAAATACATACATACTGTGTTTTCCTTTTTGCCTTTCCAGGTGTGAACATTGGTGAGACACTGGATAAGCGCTATGATGTCTATGGCTATACGGGGCAAGGTGTATTTAGCAACGTCGTCCGAGCCAGAGACACTGCTCGTGCTGGCCAAGAGGTGGCAGTCAAGATCATCCGCAACAATGAGCTCATGTAAAAGCACAGTAATTTTAACATCAGTTATAATGGGATAATATATAGTTTTTTTCAGGTTGGCATGATGGCACTTTTCCCCCCATGTTAATTTTTATTGTGCTAGTTGCTGAACTTTTTTCCCCCTATTAAAAGTTTGCAAAGAAAAGTCCACTTCAACAAGGTGTAAGCATTTAGTTCTCAGATAACCTGTCAAGCATACATGGTGTATAATGTTGAATAATAAGTGTATCACCTCTGCTAATGTCTTTAATATTTTAACATGCAATAAGTAGAATAGATAGTCAATTAGTTGATTTGAACTGCAGAAACAATGGGAGGAAACTGTAATTAAATGGGCGAAGATTTTGATGTTCTGAAATTTGATGTTCTGAGATTCTAGTGGTTTACGTTGAAAATTGTGAGACGCCATTATGTTAACAGAAAAAAATTCTCTTCTCACAGGCAAAAGACGGGGCTGAAAGAGTTGGAGTTTCTTAAGAAGCTTAATGATGCCGATCCAGATGATAAATTCCACTGCTTGCGCCTCTTCCGACATTTCTACCACAAACAGCATTTGTGTCTGGTCTTTGAGCCTCTAAGGTACTGCATTGTACATTATGACTGTGTTTAATAATTGTACATTATAACTGTGTGTTTTTCTGCCTTTAAAAGACATGGCCGGGGGATATCTGGTTGCTTAAATCTGACTGGGCAGTAGGTGTCCACTATCATCATGTAACCAGACAGCTCAGACAGTCGATTTGGCTGTAGCATGAACAATAGGTTAATATTGATGCACTCATTCAAATAGGAATTCAATGATGTATAAATTCTTTAAACCGTACATTTTATTGTAAAATACTTCAAAAGCCCTATTTGGATTGGATTAGTTTCTTAGGGAGACGTCTGTTAAAAAAAAAAAAATCAACTCAGTGATAACTCTTGCATCCAGACTACAATACAAAAAACAGAAGGTGTGCAGCATTTGCCAAAAATTTATTTTATTTAACGCGAGGCTGCATCTGTCTGTACAAACTGTGTCCGGACAGGACTTGAATGATCAGGCGCTTACATGACCCTGCTGACCTTTAGGTTCTAACTACTGCAGACTGGAAATACCAAACAAGACCTGCTGTTTGAGTTTCTCTGACTGTCGTCTAACCATCACAATTTGGCCCTCCTCATTGTCACTCACATCTGTATATTTGCCCATTTTCTGCTTTTTCTTTGCTTCCTAATATATCCCACTTGTTAAAAGGTGTCACTGTAATGAGATAAATTAATGTTATTCCTGACTTCTTTGCATTGTTTTAACCTTCATTTGTAGGTGCAGCAATGACCTGTTCTGTGTATTTTGAAAGTGTGTGAGTCCATGCAGTGTTTTTACTACTAGACAGTCACCTGTGGTTTCAGTGCTGTCTGAAAGCTAAAAGATCACAGTTATCCAGTACTGATTTTTGGCCTTGTCCCTTGCACATAGAGATTTTTTTTTTCAGAATATTTTAATGATGTGCACCATAGCTAATTAAAATCTCCAAAGTCTTTTAAATATTTCAGAATGGTTCCCCCCGGGTTACTTCTGAAAGACCCAGCCTTATAGTGACCTGTTGCCAGTTAAGCTAACTGAGAGATATTCCATGCAAAATGGTTGAATATTTTTTTTTAAAAAATGATTCAACTTTGGATATATCTTTTCTATTCATATTTTACATACTGTTTACATTTCTTTGGACACATTGTCTAAAAGTCATGCACACTGTGGCACAATCCGCTCTCATACCTGCCAGCTTTGTCTTGGGCATTTGATTATTTTTATATAACAGGACAATCTGTTGTGTTATTCCTTACATAATGTGCAATTCTCTTTCTGTTTCTCTGTCTTTTAGTATGAATCTACGGGAGGTCCTGAAGAAGTACGGTAAAGATGTAGGTCTTCACATTAAGGCTGTTCGTTCCTACAGCCAGCAGCTCTTTCTGGCCCTGAAGCTTCTGAAGCGCTGTAATATCCTACATGCTGACATCAAACCTGACAACATACTGGTAAGCTTAATCAGGACTCTAGAAAATAATACACATCACAACTGCTATTTATTTTCTTCCAACACATCAACTTCAAGTACAAACTCTTCCCCTGCTGCCTAATTCGTCCTATGCCTTGACGGGTGATAATGTAACAAGATAATTACTATTATTCAATTCGCTTGATGTTTTCTTTTCTTTTCTTTTTTTTTGGCCATGCCTATACTGTTCTTTTCACTCTTCTGGTTGTGGGGATTTACTTATTTAGCCATAAGAGCATTAGTGAGGTCAAGTACTGATGTCGGATAAGAAGGCTTGGTGCACAGTTAGTGTTCTGATTTATCCCAGAGGTGTTTAGCACGGTTAAGGTCCAGGACTTTGTGCAGGCCATTTGAAGTTCTTCCACTCCAACCTCGTCTTCATGGTCCGGTCATTGTCATGGCATAACAGTAGTTCAAGTGAAAGGAATTCTCAAAACTGAAGTATAACAAAGACACTGCAGACATTTGTGTGCTTTTATTTTGTGGCAACACTTTGGGGAGGGGCCTCATATGGGTGTGAAGGTAGGGTTTCTCCTTAACTTTAACTATATAGTTTCTTAAAGGATTCGATTTGTAAGGCCTGGTCATTTGTGTACTGTAAAAGTTTCTTTTTTCCTATCTGTTTCTTACAACTGCCTTACTGTCGCAGGTGAACGAATCAAAGACCATCCTCAAACTGTGTGATTTTGGATCAGCCTCCCACGTAGCTGATAACGACATTACGCCTTACCTGGTCAGCAGGTTCTACAGAGCTCCTGAGATCAGTAAGCTCATTCACCCAATTTTTTAAAAAAAATAATGTATAAAGATAAGTTTTGCACAAATGCCAAAATGTAAGTGGTACTGAAATTTATGCATGCGTGACTGATTTTTTTTATATATTTTTTGTCTTTAGTCATTGGGAAGCCATATGATTACGCTATTGATATGTGGTCAGTGGGTTGCACTCTGTATGAGCTTTACACAGGAAAGATCTTGTTTCCTGGTTCCTCCAACAACCACATGATCAAACTGGCCATGGACCTTAAAGGAAAGATGCCTAACAAGGTCTGACTTGTTGCAGTATGGATTAAACAGTCATGCTGTTGTCTTATTATGAATTGTGATTTTATATGCATAATACCTGAATTATTGACGTTGTGTTGTTTTTATTGTCCTCAGATGATTCGCAAGGGCTTGTTTAAAGATCAACATTTTGACCAGAACCTAAACTTTCTGTACATAGAAGTGGACAAAGTGACTGAAAGGGTTTGTTCAAATTCACAATATTCATAATATACAGTAGTGTATGAATTGTGACTATATTATTCATGAACATTATACTGTCACTATATGCATGCCTATTACAGGTAGTAGTAAATGACAAGAAAAATATTGCTATGATGATTATTATACAACTGTTACCTTCGAATGCCCCTTTACCACATACCTCTATACTCCCCAATATTAATGTGTACACTCTGATTCTCTGTAGGAAAAGGTGACAACAATGAGTACTATTAACCCCACTAAAGACATGCTGGCAGACCTGATTGGCGGCCAGAGACTTCCTGAGGAGCAGAGAAAGAAAGTGATGCAGCTGAAGGATCTGCTTGATGGCATTCTGATGTTGGACCCTGCCAAGCGCATCAGTATAAACCACGCCCTGCAGCATCCGTTCATTCAGGACAAGATCTGAGCTTTTTCCTATGTTCCACAAATGAGTTTTTTTGGCCTTCCACTCGCAGTGCAATGGCCTTTCAGCTCTTCTCCTGGATATCTACCATCCTATGAAAGTTTCATTCTGCACCCATTGTACTTTTCCTGTTTTTTCTCTTCAATTGAGTGTAAAAGGATGAATAGCTATGTTGGTTATGTTAAATTGTAGCTGGAGCTGAGCTCTCAAGGAAGCAGATCAACACGTAGAATGTTCTTAACCACAGCACTGGAGTTGGATTAAACCAACAAACTCTATGATTGGAACCATTGGCAAAGTATATTTTCCTTTTTTTTTTCCCTTTAATAAGCATTTCTGTTGCTCATTACATTTTTGACTGATCTGGTTTTTATTGTAAATAATCCATACATTAATTACATGTTGTTCACACAAGACTGACGGATTTTTTTGTTAGGTTTTGATTTAGCATCCTATTTAACCTGGATGTCTGCAAAAACTTGGTAGCAACATGAGTAAGGCCTGTATGTATATCTGGAAAATTAAAGGCAAAATCCACTAGATCACACAACACAGCCAAACTAATCTAGTCTGACGGTTTCATCTTGACTGGAACAGTGTTTAGTCATTTCATATCAGCTGTTCTGGCCCAGAGCAGCATCATGTTGAAGAGAATGACCACTGTTGGGTTCACAGCACATACCTCACAGTATGCTTTCCATGTTGACTTGTTGTCACTTGCGTAATTCCTGTAGGTCATCTTTCCACAGCATCCGCAACATGTTGCAAGAATTTTCTTTAGGATGACCTTTGGTGGAATGTCAGTAGCCCCTGTACACATGCAAAGCTTTTACGTTTTCTCTTAAATTCAGAATGTTTTTTATTCAACCCTGTACTCCTGTGGTATTGGTGGTAGTGCTGAAACTGGTTGTGAGAGAGCAAGAAAAAACGTACTGTTTCCTGAATATAGCTGGAGGACTTGTTAATATATATACTGTATATTAAGGTGTGCTAGCAAAGCGCCAACAAAACGCTGGTGCATCATCAAAGCCGTTCAAAGAAGATTTATTATACTTTTTTAACATCTACAAAAATATCTTAACACAAAACATTGAGGGAAATTATGCATTTGGCACAAACATTTTAACATCGAATCAAAAAGTGTATTGTTTCTAATAAAATGCCTTTATAATATTATATTGCCATATCGCCTAGGCCTTTTCCGGTTCTTATCATGTGCATCTAATTTTTACAACAGCCACAAAACATAGATCTCTGGTAAAACCTTTTTACATCACTTCCTCAGAGAAGCTGTTTGTGAGGTGTATGTACAAAAAAATTTTTTTGAGTAACACCCAACCAGCTAATATGGCAATGTCCCACATCAAACCATTTTTTTTGGTGGTTTTTGCTAGTCCTGGTCTATCAGCCCTGTATATCAAGACTTAATTTGATTATGAATGTCTGGCACAACATCTGCAAAACAGCTGGTTGTACCCCAGGCGTGGTATGTTTTAGCAAAGAAAGTGTTCGAATCATTCAGTGCTTGTGTGGTGTCTATGCATCTTTTAATTAGATCCACAGCAGTGGTCTAATTTATAAAGGCTAATATGGGTAAAAGTTCTGCAAAAGTGAGATTTTGTTGATAACTGACAAGCATTTCATTATTCCAGAGGCTAGAATGCACACTGACCAATGTAAAAGTATAATTAACCCGTGCTGTGCTTTTTATAGAGCACAATTTGTTTAGATCTGATTAAGGAGAATGGCGTATCAGTTGATAATTTATCAACCTGTGAATCTCATGTCCTGTAAAACTGACTGGATTGAGGAAAAAGTGAATGTGGTCCATTTTCAGCTGAAGCCTAGAGTTTTAATATGACTTTCAGCTTAAACGTGTTGAAGTGTCCAGCAGCAGGCTTTCAGGTGGCACTGGTGTTAATGTTGTAAATATTTTTTGGATTTTGTTTAAGATGTTAATGTTACGTTTTCTCCCCTGAATAAACATTTTAGAAAAATGCTGAACTCAAAAGACTGGGTCGTGAAGGGAACTCAAATACAGCACCCTGTGTATATCATGACCTTTATTAATAAAATGATTTTTATATATATTTTGTTCTGCATTGTAGCTTTCATCATGTCCCTGCAAATCTTTAAGTATAAAACAATTATACTGTTACAGGTCTTCTTCATAGCAGCCATGCTTAAGAAATGGGGTCGTGTGGTCAAAAGTAGAATTTTTTTTTATAGAAATGTCATTTCAATGTTTGTTGGTTTATTTAGCTGTCTAGCTTTAGTTAATCTATCCTTAAATGTTTGTTA
>JAOVVF010000026.1:8620400-8632257 GCA_028565595.1 Duopalatinus emarginatus
AAGACAGAAAGTGACTCTGCTGTACGGACATCAAGGGGTAGTTCATTCCACCACCTTGGTGCCAGAACAGAGAACAGTCTGGATGATTGCCTTCCATGTGTCTTGGATGATGGCGGGTCGAGTTGAGATATTTATAAGGTATAATTGTTGATAGTCCAAAAAGGCTATGATTAGGAAATACTTCCAGCATTTAAAAAGATTTTAAAAAAAGAATACAATTCTCTGTCAGAGGTTAAAGTAAAGTAATTTTTTTTTTTTTGTTGAGTTGTCTTTTTAACACTTATTTGACCACTAAATCTATGACATTCGGTAACTAGCTGAAACTCTTCTAAAGCATCAGTGGCTCAACTCTAGCTTTATTAGACAGGTATTTTAGAGAGAGATCAAATTAGGGAACAAGTCCAAATAAGCAATTATATTTGACTACCAGTTACTACCAAAATTTTAGACAGCATTTACAAAAAAAAAGCTATTATTTTCACTTTAAAACTTCAAAATAAACATATCCACACTAGAAACAAAAACACAACCCATGGATTTTAATGTTTATACTTAAAGTGACAAAAAATGGCCAAGAAACTTTTATAAATGGCGAACCAGGCAACCCGCAGCTAAGAACATCTGTGTGTGACACAGTAACGTGTTTTTATAAAGTTAGTAACTGTAATAAGACACAATAGTGTAATTCTTTACATTGCTTCAGTACTAAATACAGTCACCATATTTCTGTAATCCGGTACAAAGTAACTCCTCACCACCACCAACACTGTAGACCTGAAAGTGTCCAATCACATGTTCACCCAACACCCCCCACCCCCCAAGGTTTAAGTATTAAGTGACAGAAATACTTGAGTAAAGTACAGATAGCTAAAAAAATCTACTTAAGTAGCTACAGTAAAGAAGTACATTTACTTCATTACATATCATCTCTGAATAATACTAACACTATTACTACTGCTACTATTACTAATAATATTTATGATGATCATGAAACGATAATAATAATAATCAATTATATATAGTAGATGCTGTAGTAGTAGTTATCAGAATGTAAAGATAGTAACATGATCAAGCTATCAGGGCATGTACACAATGTTTTAGTTTACTTTTCAACCTCTGTAGTACAGTTCAATCTTATACACAGTCCACTCTTATATATAATCTATAGTCGAATTGGTGGAATAATCCCAACAAAGGTCTGCTACACATTACTCTTTCTATTTCCTCATTTGTCTTGATATACTAATATTAACATTAGTGAATATGTTTAAAATATTGTGTAATAAATGTATATATAAAGGAAAAATAGACAAATTTACATTGTGTTATTAGAAAAAGTGCACAATTATAAAACTGAGAAATGAGAGCATATGCAGTAGATATGGCTGGTCTGACAGTAATGATGCCTCCTGCATGTGATTACTGGTCATGAATACACACCTGCTTCATACTGGTAGTACACAAGTGTATAGCTACTAACAATAAACTCTTAATTGGAAGTGTGGTGTAATTACCTAATTCACCCATTCATAAATTATCATGTAAAATGCTAAGAGTTACAACTTGTATACCTTAAAATGTATGTTGGCTAGTGTTCACTAACATGAGAATGCATTAGGTTAGAAATTGTACTACATCTAGCCGCTAGGTGATGTGGAACTACATTACCCCAGCTCATCACATGTCACTAATCACTCTCAGATCTGTCTTGTCATACCTTGCTAGCACCACTGGGTATGATCTAGTTTTTCAGTTTGTCACAGTTAATTTTTTGTTGCTGTTGTAATTGTTGTAGTTCTTTGTTGTTGTGTGTACCACAGTATCACGTCTATCCATGTTTATATTTCTTATTATAAAAGTACAATTAGTTGTTTTGTTTGTTTCACATAAATAATCTCCACGTGCATTCCACCGCCTTCTACCAATCTGTGACACTAGATGGCCTCAAAGACATGTTGGCTTCACATTACGCCTGTTAAAATGTCCACCTTCATATACAATGTATATTATAGACTATCATTTTGCTCGGCACAACAGTCTATATACATATTTAATAGAAAAGGTAAGTAAAGGAGAGATTTTCAGATAGTAAGGAAATTTTTATATCATAAACAATAGTCATTGACTTTGACTGTTGTGATTGTTTCAAAAATAATGAAAAGAGCTGTGACTTTCAGCTGTCCTTTATGGGAAATTATGTATATTAGCCATGGCCTATTGAAATATATATTCTGAATTACAAGTGGAAATATATCTTTTCAGACAATATATTTTGACATATTCAGTAAAGGTTGGTAGATAATAATGTAATTATGTGTGTGTGTGTGTATGTCTGTGTTCATATCTATTTTCTAAATAATGCACACATACATTAGTGACGATAATCAACGTACATTTGTACATATATATCTGCTTACTTTATTTATACATACATGTGAGCGACATGTACTTATTGGGCCAATTTCAAATATTTTCATGTTTTAAAAGTATATTTTGTAAAAACAGTATATTTCAAATATATTGCTTTACATACGGAGTATTCTTTCAAATACCTCATATGCACTGACAACAAATAAGCAAAACTGGGTGAAATGCTGATAGCTAGCTATATTGATGATCTTTCATATTGTAGTTAGATATCTGGAACTACTTAATATTAAATACTCTGTATTTTATGCATTTTAATAAAGCATAAATTTTGGTCCACATCCTATAACAAGCCAGATGGTACAGTCTTAACTTTTGCTCAACTTTTCTTGTTCAGTTTTTCTTGTATTTTATTTTCTATTATTATTATTCCTATTATTATTCATTAGTAATTATTATAAAAAAATAAAATAGAGGTCCAGGTACAGCCTGACAGCAATGTATAACTGAGTAATCTTGAAGTAATTACATAAATAGTTATGATACATAATCTTTATGTATCTTTGATCTTTGTGTTGTCATGATAAAGTTTAATTACTGTAAGCAGCAGGTGGATTCCGAATGGCATCACTCATCATCCTCCAAACGCATGTTATTCACAGTTCACAAACACAGATTATTCAGACATGCCATGCACATTTTTTCATTTTTATTAAAGTCTTACAAACATTTGTTGTGTGTTTTACAAAAAAAAATGTTCAGATCTTGAATTCCATCTGGTGGTTGACTGCATTTACCCTAGCGTCCTGTTGCTTGGATTTAAAGACAGGGCAAAGATTCCCACTTAGTATGTATGTTCATCTTGGCAAACCTTTTAGCTGAACTGCCCTATATAGTCTACAGATGGATAATATATTTACAAGTATAAAAAGGCAAGAAATGTGTTGAAATATCGTCCCATATTTCGCTCCCCCAGCCCAACCCTCCCATCCTTTTCTCAGAAACTATCATAACACTCTGAAAACAATATCACAACAGAACAACAACAGCAACATACAACATAGAAACAGTACCGGTTTCCTACAACACAATGTATAAAACTGTACATATGCAGGTACACATAAATAAAGGATTGTAATACTGCTAAAAAAAAATTGCCAAATTATCTCTACACTGTATCAAATTTCTTCACAGGCAAATCAGGATAGATGCACTTAAAATTATTTGTAATTTGAAAACCTGGGTGACTATGGTTGTGAAATGATACACAACTTTACAAAATTAAAAGCTAAAATGACTTCAAAATATTTGGTAAAAATCTAAAATAGGTTGGTAATAATAATAATAATAATAATAATAATAATAATACTTTATTGGCACATTTTATCCATCATATTAAAATTTATCATCTTTGGGGGGGGAAATGGACTAGTTACAACACTAGTTCTTTTTTCATAATTCACATGTCATAAGCACCATTAATTAGACCACAGTAAGCAAGGTGTAAAAAATAAGGAAAAGTCTATATACAAGTATGCAAGTAGTATAATTATTGATATGAGAGTCTGGTCCACACTTGTGTAAAAAATGGTCCCACATATATGTAGCTTATGCCATGTTTAAAAAATATGTCAAGCACAAGACCAGGAAAATAATTTCATTACTACAAATGCAAGACATACAACATAATTAAAGTGTTAATATAGGAAATTGCCTCAGTAGGGCCTATTAAATGAAACATTTAACGTGTCTTTGCCTGATGACAATAGTACGGTTGTCTGTCTTTAGTAAATGAGATATATTCTACTTGCATAAAAGGCAGTGTGAATATTTGGAAAAATTAACACTCATGCACACAGAATACTGTAAGATAAATTCATAAATGTAAAATTTATATATGGAATTTATATATTTCTGTAAAGCTGCTTTGTGACAATGTGCATTGTTGAAAGCGCTACACAAGTACAATTGAAATGAACTGAATTTAATACTGTTTTAAAGATGTGGGAATAATGGTGTTATCACCAAATCACCTTTATGAAATATAAGAGTGGCTTTTGTATATTGAATTATTCCACAAATAGAATTATTTTATGTATTTATATACTTATACTATATTTATATGATTTCCCAAATCCCCATCTTTAGGGGGCTAAGACATATACAAATAGCAGGTCTGTATTTTATTTAACTCTCCCTAAAAAACTACACTGACAAATATAAATCAAAGATTTTTCCTGCCTGATTCATATTTTTTTTATTATTTTAGTAAATTATTTGTTTTTTTCCCCCCACTCTCCATTGGAGGATTATGAAACCTACTGCATAATAGCAAAAACCTTGCTCTCTTCTGTAAGGGTAGTCAGGAGGGAGCTCATGTCTCCAATGGCCATGTTGGTTGTACCAGGAGGCAAGCTATGAAATACAGCTGAGAGGTGTGGAGTTGTAAGCCAAGAGGAAGTCTGCGATAAATCATGAAGAACACTAGGCCTGATGACATCAGAAACCAAACTGCCCCGGTCAAGGCTATCATTCAGGTATGCGGAAAAATGTAGGCCAACATTATCTTGAACACTGCCATCTGGGCTGCTCTCTACTGTGCTGGTTACCTGATCAGCCCCAGGGGACAGAGGTTCCTCCAAGGGTCCACATGATTCCCCAGTCTGAGTTTTAAATGATTCTATTTGGCAGTGCTGAGCTCTGAAGTTTGAAGACTTAGCTGGGTCAGAGCACTGCTCAAAGACCTGCTGCTGCTGCTTGGAAGAGCATGAGATTTGTTGAAGCTGCTCTTCTATTTCTAGTTTAAGTCCTTGATTAGCAGATGAGCAGTTAGTGATATTTCCTTTTGTAAAACCTTGATAGGACTGTGCAGAGTGACTACTGATGATCGGTTGGTTCAGATATGGTTGTGGTTGAGAGGGGTGTTGATCCATAGGCTGGCCAGCCTTTTCACACTGGGCTTGAAGAGAAAGTACAGAGACATAGGATAATCCGGACTTTACTGTTCCTTGCTGGAGGAAGCGCCCATTTGTTGGACATGGAATTTCATTGTTGTGCTGATGCTGTTGAGTTTGTGACTGACTGGCTGGATGAACACTACTTGGTTGGAGGGGACCCAGGACATTTTGACAGTTTTGTTGACCAATGTTGTATGTGCTTGAGCTGTTCCTTCTTGTGCCACTACAGTTCTGTTGTGTAGTCTCCACTGACACACCCTGGTTCATTCTGCAAGATAGCTTTTGGCTTGAATTTAATCCTTGCCTTAGTTGATTTGGGTAATTGTGTTCATTGGTCAGTTCAGTTATCTGCTGAACAGTACCTCTCTGATTAAGGTGTCGCTGGTCTGTGAAATATGAAGGGAACTGCTGATGTACAATCATATTCTCAAAGCAACCAAATGGAAGGCCTACTGCATTTGTTTGGCTAGGCCGCTGCTCACTTCTTCGTGGCTCCCGAGGAGATAAAATATCAGTACTTCCTGAGCTTACCTCATTCCATTGGATTGGAAGGCTGTCTTTCCTGGGACTTTGTGCTTCTTGTGCTTCATGTTGCTGTGATGGATGCTGTACTGTCTGCACCTCCTCATTGCTCTGGGCAAAATAGTTCCTGTGAAATTGGGAATTTATGCCATTTTGCTGGATGTTGGAAGCTTCATGGTCTTCAGGAAGAACACCATGATTACTAATTAAGAGAGCCCCATTATGATCCATGGCTAAAGCTTCAAGTGCTGATTGTTCCATGATGCCACGAGGAAAAGAGGAGTACTGGCCACTCTGGATACTGTTCTCTAAGTTGTTATAGTTTTGGTGGTTTGTTCTTTTACCAGCATGACTTAGGGTATTATTACCAACCAGAGGGGGTAAGTGGTCCATGTTATTCTGGCTGCCAAAACGCTGTATTTGGGGACGTCCAAAAATATTTTGGTCTCTTGGCCTTGGAGGGTCACTTGCTCTTCTGTTATTACAGTCTGGACCTTGTCCTGGATACAGTGCCCTCTGTCTGTAGCTCATGTGACTGCTTTGTCCATTAAAACTACCATCACTACTGCAACATGGTCTAGTTAGTGATGGTAATTTAAGTTGATTTGTGCCCTTCACATCCTTGGCCATAGTCATTTGTATTTTATAGCCCACTTGTTCCATGTTAGGCAGAGGTGTTGGAGGGGGCCCACCTGTTGCAGCTGCATATGTGGCTTTGAGATGATAATGTTGTGCTGGTGTTAGATTGAATATACCTCTCGATCCTATCCCACCTCCTCCCACACCTCCACTTCCACCACCCCAGCTTCCTCTAAGCACTGCCCCGCCAGAACCACCACCTCCACCACACTGACTAGCCTCACTGGAGCGACGTGAGGCATCAGTGGAGATGGGGTCATAGGAGTCAGTAGCACTGAGGTTGCGCAGCTGTCTCTGCTGGCTGTGCTCAGATTGTGAGGCTTGGCTGGAGCGGCGGCTTGAGAAGCAGGGAGAGATGCCAGAGGAACAGCGGCTGCTACTTAGGTAGGCTGAGCTGGTGGCACTTCCACTGCTGTCACGGCGATCCCGTAGGAGGCTCAGCATTGTCAGCTCTGTGCTGGATGGCTCTAGATGTAAAGGCGGCTGAGGCACTGGTGCATCCCCACAAGTACTCCTGACAGTACACAAGCCTAGAGTTCAGAGAAACATAGCCATGTAAAGAAAAAGTACTTATCAGTATTATTATAATTACCAAAGATTTCTCCCAATTTTGACTTACAAATATTGTTGCAATGATTTTCAAGGTATTTCCTGAATATTATTACTATTATCTTTCCAATGATACTTAAAGAAGTGAAAAGAAGGTTTTCTGATTGAACACTGTATAGCTTGTTCCCAGGTATGTGTAAAATCTTGATTAATAATAATTGGGTGCTAGGCAGGGCACCAATCCATGGCAGGGTACTATATAACATATTATTAGTTAATATTGCTCATGCATTTATATAAAAGCATGAATTTAATGTCAGAAGTGGTCAAAATGATTATTACCTGGTTTTCACAATTGCTCTAAATAATTATCAAAATGGTTGCTAATTTACTCTAGGCGTGCAAGAGCCATAGAACCGATTCAGCCTGTTCTTAGCTCATACACACACTCACTCACGTTAGCCCTGTGAGCTGGAAATGTTCGTGTGTGTTCCTTTATCACTAGAAAGGAAGAGACGTTTTTCACCTTTTTGAAATTTTGAGATATAACACCTTTCACAGCTTTGCCTTTTATTATATAAGAGCATATTTTAGTCTGACAATGTTTCAAAATTAGTAGTGTTCTGAGTACGTATACCTCGAAAGACCAGATCATGTCGACCATTTACATATGAACAGTCTCTCGTCTCTGCAGGCCAGCTGTTTTTACTGCTCTTCCAGAGTGTCAGTCGTTACCTTGACACCGCGGCTATATTTTCCCTCAGCAAGAAAGCATCTTTGCGCTTCTGAATTAGCTACAAGAGAGAGTCTTACAATAATACCTTTACATAATAAGCAGATATGTTGCCACAAAAGAGAAGAATGACTGCCGCTGACATGGTACAGATGCTATAGAGCCTTGACGAGGCTCCGATGGCGTAGAAAAAGCCTCAGATTCAGTGAAATAATCACTAATACAACATATTATTGTCTTTTTAACATTTTATGACCTATTTTAACAAGATGAATTAATTAACTTACTTATTTATACTGTTATATCATAAATATCATAATTTCTATAACAAACTTTTAGATGGTTAAAATGACCAATCACACGCTGCCGATTTTAACTTTTTTTTTTTTTGGAGGATGGATTTTCCTCACTGCACGTCTATGTGAGTGTGTGTGGTACCAGATGCAAAATGCAAAATGCACACTCTATAACAACCATGCCAAAATAAATGGTAAACATGATAGGGCCCCTTTTCTTCCCATTCCATAATCATTTTAATCTTTGACTTACTAAGAAATTAAAGATATTACGCAGTATTGGACACAACGTAAACAGTGTGAACTGGGACAAAGTCTTACCTTTCCCTGTAAGGGAGGGCAGACTGTGGCCTTTAGAGGGTGCTGTGGGTGACAGATGTCCCAGCCTTGATGTCCCTCCATTCACCTGCCTAAGCCTGTCCATCTTAACCTGTTCCATCCAGCGCAAGGGCTGCCCCAGACTCCTGCGGGGCTGTAGGGCTAGAGTAGCCACCGTGGCTGTAGCAGTGGATACAGTAGAGACCATGATGGGTGAATCCTCCTCTTCACCCTCCATGTCCTTCTCTTCATCCTCCTCTTCAAACTCCTGGTCCTCCACCACCTCCTCCCCAACAAGGCCAATAGTGCTCACAGCATGCTGGACTCCACGGCTGAGATGGGAGCTGGTGGGGGACTGGTCACTGCTGCATGTAGACTGACTGCCAGGGCTTGGCTGAGACGTCTGAGAAATCATATACACACAAATAAATGAAAAGTGGAAAGCATGTGCAACAGTTAACTAATATATAAGCATTTCCACTGGGAAAAAAAACGATAAATGATAGTTTTATTGAAAATACAGTGATGAAAGGCACTTGACATGGCACATGAAATGGACAAAAGTGATAATTTGCATTTTTTTAAAAACACCTATTACTTCAGGTAATGTCTGTCTATATACTCAAGCCAGCCAGTGATTTTTTTTGCTTTATACCCTTCAAATCACTCTACACCGCTTGCTTTAGTTGACTGTTAGTTTTTATGTTTTTACTGGTAGCATCAGGATATTGCAATATCCACACTTGCTATCAATAAAATGCAAACTGAAGTGCCAGAAAAACTAGTACACCCACCTAATACTTGGTAGGTGCCTTATAAGATGTAGAACTGCAGAAATATGACAGGGCATTGCGAAAATATTCTGCAGACAATGAACACCATACTTCCGGCAAAACAGTCAACAATTCTGAGATCTGGTGACTGACGTGGGAATGGCAAAACCCCAAACTCAGGCGAGTGTTCCTCTAACTATAATATGTTTTGTCCTTTTACAAAGAGGCCAAACCTATCAAAATGAATGCAGGATATGAACGAGTGTAACTTGTCAAAGGAGAAAGGAGGCACACACAGCGTTTACCTGTCAGAGATGTGCGTAGACATACCAGGGATCCCATGGAATGCTAGCTAAAAAAACCCATACTATTATGAAGCTTTTGGAGATGTCTGTCCATGGGTGTCACCGCCATTCAATCTGAAGGGGATGTGTCCCTGTCACATTTCATAATTATTCGTTTGGACCCCCCCACATTTAACATAAAATATAAGTTCATTCCGGGTTTTCCAGGTTGCCAAAACTCAGCGTATACAAGTGAAGTGAATCTTCAGTACAAAGACAGTAAAGGTGCAGGCTGCTCGAAACTGGAGGAGGTCATGTCAGCCCCGCTGCCATCTCACAATATCCATCTTTTGCTAAAACCTTATTCTTTTGTTATAGGCGCTCAAAATTAATCCTAGGACACGTTAACTGAATGTTCAAATAAACAATGAAATATTAGAAGTAAGCTTTGCCTTATTTACTTTAAGTAACAGTAGGTTGCTCTTGGATGATCAGTTGTTGACATAAGGACCATATGGAAATTCTTTACAAAGAAGTAGAATATAAGTCAAATATCCCCTACAGGACTTTTTCCCAATGGAAATGTTAGTGCAGTTAGCTGGCTAGTCAATGTTAGGAGATCTATCGGCTAGCTTAATGTTAGCTATCATTTCAACCTGTTAAAACCAGAATACACCAAAATGCAGGAAATAGCATCTAATTCATTAAAGATTAAAGAACCCCTCCCACCCCACCCCCCATTGTGTCCCCCTGCATTAAAAATGCCTCTGATGTCCCTATGTCTGTTGCTTTATATATCCGCTGGCGGATGTAGATTTTAAATATGCTCGTCTTTAGCAGTTTTTCAGGCATTTCAGTGTATATAAATGAACCTGTTTAATTACACAGGGCAATGCTTTTAGCAGCAGAGCAAAAAAAACAAAACGTTGGGTTACTTTGCATATTGCTACTGGAAATCAGTCTTACGTTTGGCCACTCTGCTGCATTGTTTCCCTACAGGTGTAAACAGACAGTGAAGTATGGTATCCATTCAATACAATTTGAGTAATTAATTCTGGTGACTTGTCTACTAAAGGTTGTGATGCTGAACTGTACAATGACACCACACAGAGATGGGTGAAACGATTGCTGTTGAACCTGATGACCCCTAACTTGTGAGGACAATATGATTTATGGCGGGAAGAGCAGAGCTCTTCACAACGATATCAATGTTGATAGTTCACCAAATCTCACCTGATCACCCACTGTCCTTAGAAAGAGGGCAAGTAAAGCGTGAAGCATTGGATGAAAAAGACATTTCGTTATTATACAGGCCATGCAGAGCAATCAATATGTGATATGAGAGCAAGCAGGGAAGAAGGAAAGGATAAAATATGTCAAACCCAATATTAGATCTGACTTAAGCAACAGTGTACAAAGGTCAGTAGAGGAAATAAGTAAGTGTGTTTATTAATGTCTTCAGAATGTCAGAAATAAGAGTATTTTATTTGACGAATAATAAGATATAAAGTGATTTGAGAGTGACTCAGAGCTCACCATGGGCTTCTCTGTCTTGATTGACTTGACTTGCAGACATTCATCTTGTTTTGAGGTAGCATGGTTATACTCCCTTTGATCAGGAAATGCTTCAAAGGGGCGTTGTGATTTTGATGTCCGGCCCTGTCCATTGGCCCCAGGTTCACGGGAATGGGCTGGGGGTCGGGGGTAGACATCTCCACGCTGTTTCTTAGTGACATGGGCTTCAGGACCGTGAACGGTTTTGACATGTTTGCGCAGAGAGCTGGGGTCTGTGTAGCGTTTGGTGCAGCCAGGTATCTTGCATACGTAGGGTTTCTGAGAAACATGGAAAACGTGTGATGATTTAAAAAAAAAAAACCTTTATTCATAGGTTAAAAACCCAATCAGGAGCTGCTATATTTTGCAGATCCATGTTGCAAATTTACTAAACACTTACAAGGACACTATACAACTTGTACGTTTTATAATGCTGTGAATAAGTAAACAAGACCTAGGGCTCTAGTTCTGTCCCACCTGGGGCAAAAATATAAAAATACCTTTTGGATAATTTATTTTAATCCTCAGTGATTTAAAACTAAACTCATTACTTCTATCACCTGAGCATGAACAGGCTAAAAGAGGTATTATGTACATACCTCATTGGAGTGGGTACGATTCTGGTGTTTGGCACGGTCTGATGCATTCGAGAAGGCCTTGTTGCAGCCCTCATGCTCACACACATAAGGTTTCTCTCCAGTGTGAGAGCGCAAGTGTGTCTTCAAGTTCTCCAGTCTAGAGTAGGCCTTGGAACAGCCCTCAAACTACACATATAAAACGACATACACAAATCACAAACCTTAAGCACACTTATTTACTGTAGTAAACACACTTATTTACTGTAGTAAACACACTTATTTACTGT
>JAOVVF010000026.1:8682059-8692585 GCA_028565595.1 Duopalatinus emarginatus
AGAGAGAGAGAGAGAGAGAGAGAGAGAGAGAGAGAGAGAGAGAGAGAGAGAGAGAGAGAGAGAGAGAGAGAAAGAGGGGGGTAAAGCACATGTCAGAAAGGTTTTTCTGCAGAATTTATAGCACTGTTCTCTAAAGCTGGTTACCTGCTGTAAATGGCCCCAAGAGTACCTGCACAGCCTGAAGCGCTGAACTTTCAGGAATGGAAAGCCCATGTTTCCAGCTTGGCACACACTGAATATTGCCAATAACACCCCCAGTACCCAATGAGACTCTTTTATTCACATTACGGAGTAGTGGAGCAGGCATGTCAAATTTATTTCTGTGAGTTGAAGGAAAATTTGACGCACAACGCTTATGTGGAGGATAAATAAATTACACATCTTATTAGGTCAAATGGAAATGTAGTGTACAAAAAGTACATTGTATCATGTAAATGATACTTTTTCCATATACATATGACAGTAAGGTGTGAATGCATTTTCATCATCTTTACCATTTTGTGTTTCTGTTGTTTGTCTACTGATCCAGAACCTGGATCCTGACCTCCAGACCCATCCTAGAGTGGCTGATTTCCCAATGCCTTGATCCTGCCTGCATGATGCATGTCAGTCTGCTAGCTGTGTACTGAGTTTAATCTCTAATGTCTAATTACTTTCAGTTTGTTATCATCATTCTGAGTGTTCTCAGGGCTGATCAGTTAGGTGGTGTCTGTACTTGTTTTGTGCAGTTCTGTGGATCCATGGCACAGTGTTCTGAACAGTTATGCTCGGTGCCAGTGAGGCTATGCACGCTTTGTAGGATACCAGTACAGGGTTTTTGTGTGTGTGTGTGTGTGTGTGTGTGTGTGTGTGTATTTCTTGGAATAATAATGAAACCATTATATGTCAGATGGCCCAACAAAAATAATTACATTACAATATATCAATTTCACACATTATTATTATTATTATTATTATTATTATTATTATTATTATCATCATCATCATCATTTCGTGTAATAAGCAAAGTGTACTTAGTTAATATGAAAAGTACCTCATTAAGAACTTCGTTAAGAATCATGTTTTTTACTGACATGGACAAGCCCAAAACACATTAGAATTTATCATGTGAACCTAATTTGGTTTGGTGTGTGTGTGTGTGTGTGTGTGACTGAGTGAGAGAGAGAGGGGGGGGGGATACAGAGAGAGACTAAGTAGATGAAGTCTTTGGAGGCACAAAATTCCTGATTGCTTTTTTTTAATTATTTCTTTTAGAGACAGTGTATTGACAACTAAGCTACGCCCAGTGAATGAGTGACATTTACATTTTTAAAAAGTCTGAATTTGATTACACTTGTCAATCCAACTATCTCGCCTATTTTCTGCATATTAGAAATTATGCCACAAATCTTAAGAAACAAAAAGCCATTTTAATTGTAAGAATCAGACACTATGATTATTATTTTTTTGTTTAATGTATGGGGAAAAAATACAAAATATTGTTTTTTTAATCAAATTAATGTAATAGTTTGTATATTTTTTTCAAAAAGAAAATGCAATTATCCTCATTAATAAAGGTTACATGAAATTACATTGTCATGGTATAATAACATGAACAACGTTCTTGTTAAATAAATAACGTTATTTAAATAAATAAAGTTAAAATACTTATGAAAAATAAATCTTTTTGTGCATATCACACACAATTATACAATATCACAAATATAATTGTAAATCTTGATATCTAATGTATTATAAAAATCCAGACATTGAATGTGTAACTACTGAATAATAAATCTAACTGTTTAATACATCAATCATTTTAAATCAATCTTTAAATGCTTTGAGAGGGCCCTCATTTACACTTGTACATTTTTGTATACATCTACATCTTTCCTCTCTTTGTTCTTTTCTGTAGTATGCCTCACACTACCTACAGCCTGATCCTTGCATAATATTCTGCTTCTTCTTAAAGGCTTATGGTAGGAAAAAAAGTAGGCAACCGTTTAGGCTATGAAACCAATGTAATACCAAAAAATGGTGGGGTGGGGGGTTGGGGGTAGGATGGGCTGATAGGACTTCAATCTGTTTCAATTTCTCCTTCAGAATTTATCTCACTTCTTTTGAAATCCTGAAATTGCTCGAGAAAAAAAACAGTCATTTTCAAAAAGTGGCACGTAACTTTCTTTGCATCTTTTCATTCTCTCAATCTCTCTTTCTTGTGCAAAAATTGAAGCAGCTTAATGTCAAATGTGGCTAAAGCCAACCTCTCCATATCAAACAAGGCAGCACAAAAATTACTGTGGCAATGATAAGACTGCCAGATAGCACCGGAAGAGCGAGAGAAGAAAGAGAAGGAGACAGAGGGGAAAGGGAAGAAAGACGACAGAGGGGAAGTGACTCCACTCAATTATACTGCAAAATTGGTATGAGTGAATATTTTTCATTCAGGTGACTGATGGTATCTGCTGAGCAGCAATATAGATAAATAAGAGAGCTTTCTGTCAACTATAAACATCATTAATCATGAGGCCAGCCGCTGCCTGACCGGCCGTCCTCGCACCACAGTGCAAAAATGAGGGATAAAGAGAGAGCGACAGAGGGAGAGGAATGCAAGTGAGCTTCAGTTCTTTATCCCAGAGGAAAAGGGCAAACAGGGGCCCACTGACAAGATTCAAGCCTTTATATTTCATTCTTTTATTAGATCATTTCTATCCTTTTAGCTCTTTTTAGATAGATTCAGTTTTAATTTTACAGCCAATCAGAACAACTTCATTATTGACCAAAAGTTCAGAATAAAAAATCTAAATAAATAAATTCAACTAATTTCACTAAATTGATCAATATTTGCAGAAGTTTGGCTTATTTAAGTTCCAGCATTACATCAATTTTATAAGAAATCATAAGCTGGTACAAAGAAAATAAAATGTTTAGTATACTGAATATCTATTTTTAAGATTCTGTTCTGTTTCTAGGTCCATATTTAAATGTGAGCCAATCTGTTATGTTGACCATGTTAACCGATTTCTACAGGTCAGACTTCCATACATTAGAAAAGAATGCAATGTAAAAGAATTTTCACTAGTTGTCTTAGACGTCTGGATCCCACTGTGCATGTCTTTTTGGGTAATATTATATTGGCTAATATAAAGAATAAATGCTGGTGTTTTTCAATCTTTCCTACCATGTAAAATATTGTATGCACGTGTTTCTCTTTACTAAATATCTCCAGACGTATAGAAATACAGCATGCAATTTTGGGATTGTAATATTTGCCTGTTTAAACAAACACTCTAGCATCGACCAAAACATTTCATTTTAGTTACACTGGGGCAAAAAAGTATTTAGTCAGCCACTGATTGTGCAAGTTCTCCTACTTAGAAAGATGAGAGAGGTCTGTAATTTTCAACATAGGTACCCTTCAACTATGAAAGATAAAAAGATAAAAAAAATAAAAAAAATCCAGGAAATCACATTGTAGGATTTGTAAAATTATTTATAAATGATGATGGAAAATAAGTATTTGGTCACCCAAAAACAAGCAAGATTTCTGGCTCTCACAGACCTGTAACTTCTTCTTTAAGAAGCTCTTCTGTCCTCCACTCATTACCTGTATTAATGGCACCTGTTTAAGGAGACCAGAAAGAAAATTGTAGACCTGCACTAGGCTGGGAAGAGTGAATCTACAATAGGCAAGATGTGCATGTGTGTGTGTGCATGTGTGTGTGTGTGTGTCTGCATGTGTGTGCATGGATCTCAAGGGAGTTACTGAGATAGGAGAATTCTAAAGACAGCATTTCCATGCAGCATGCGTGACAGTTACGTGCAAACACATATAAAATTAGGACAATTAGATAAATTAGCAAAAATTTCTACAAAACCTAAATGATCCATATAAAAAACATCAACTAAAGGCAATGTAAAAGTCAAGTATAGTGTTAAAGAGGGTGTAACTGTATCTGTGTAGCTGTGAATGACCAGACACTTTATGGGAAGCCAATGCATTACAACCTGTTTTTATGTTTTGGATGCTTGAACATTTCCTTTCTTTCTACATACTTTGGTCTTTGCATCTCTTAGATATTTGTTAATCCTATAAAGTCAAGAACAGATAAAATGTGCAGGAGCTTATGATCATACAAGGCAGGACAAAATTGTCCTCACTGAACAAATCACACAGATTCTGAGAAGTAAAATAAAGTAGAAAAAATTATAAATTCACCAAAGTCTCTGATTTATACTATTTCATGTTTAATGTGTAGGTCTGTAAAATACTGCTTAAAGGCTTCAAGCAATGACACAAAGTTTCAGCAGTATCATTAAAGATTTGCTGATATCCAGTACTGTTCTGATTTTTTTTCAGCGTGACAGCCATTATATAGATATACATACAGTCCTCTTCAGTAGGACTGCCATGGCAATAATTTTTATTTCTTTTGTTAGACACTAAGGACAATATCCTTAATTTACATGACATGACACCTTTGGTGATGGACTATCCAATGTTTAGGTGAGCAAAACTATTAGAACATATCAGATTAGTCTTAAAGTAAATTAAAGTAAATAATTTTCATATTCGGGTGCATACCCCACACTTGCAGTAACTGCATCAAGCTGGCAACCCACTGTCATTACAACACTTTTGCATTTTTTTTGTAATGCTTTTCTAGTCGTGAACCTCAGCTCCTTTTGTTATTGTTTGATTAGGGGGTTTCTCCCTTCAGTCTCATCTTCAGAAGGCCTGGAGTCTGACTTAAACAGTCCAAGACAATCTAAGACAATCCACTTTGTGTTTGGGGTCGTTATCTTGCAGTAGGGTGAAGTTCCTTCCAATTATATGGAATGCATTTCTCTGTAAATTGACAGACAAAATGTTTTTGTAGACTTCTGAAGTTGCTATTTTGCTGCAATCATAAGTTCATCAAACATTAGTGAGCCTGTTCTTGAAGCGGCCATACAAGCACTACCTCTACCATGCTTTGTGGATGTGTTTCTATGTTTTGGATGCATGAACACATCCTTTGTTTTTCCATACTTTGGTCTTTCCATCTCTTAGATATATGCTAAGCTTGGCTGTAAAACTTTTGTGGTTTTACATCTCTGTATTTCTTTGTGAATGCTTTGAGGCAGTGGTGGCTCAATAGTTAAGGCTCTGGGTTACTGATCATAAAGTCATGTGTTCAAGCCCCAGAACCACCAAGGTGCCACAGTATGTCCCTTGAACAAGGACCTTAACCGTCTCTGCTCCAGGGATGCTGCATCATGCCTGACCATGTGGTCTGACCCTAACTTTCTAACAAGCTGGGATATACGAAGAAGGAATTTTTACCATGCTTCAATATAAAAGTAAAGGCTTCTTAATTTTAATACTGGCCTCTTTCAGTTCTTACTGCTGATGAGTGGCTTTCTGTTTCTGAAATGTTCTTTAAACGGTGGATTGTGATACCTTCACCCGTGCCCTGTGGAGAATGTTAGTGATGTCACTGACTGATGTGTTTGTGTTCCAGAATGTCTTATCTCTTACCCGTGTCTTTTGGTCAGTTTGTGTAAACTCAATCACACTGTTACACAGTGTTTTAATCACACTGCCAGAGTGTTTAACTCACTTAGCAAGAACTTGTTAATTAACTGACAACCCGGGTAAGGTGGGTTAGAGCAAGTACTAATAAGTCAGTAGTCTTACAGGTGAAAAAATAAAAAAAATGGGCCATATATGATAGGCAATTTTTTAGTCATTATTCTTTAATTGGGTCTTTTTGTTATCAGCTGTGGTAAGTGAGACCTTTAATGGGTTTAAAGCAAACCACTCAGTGTATTTGTCTTCATGAATTTGCACCAATACAGGTGAATTTTCCTGCTCTTTCTTTTCCAGTAACTCTTTAATACTGAGCAGCATACCGGAGCGCTCTTCTGAATGAATTATTCTTTTGGTCGTAATTGCACTTTCTTCTGGCCTAATAGTACTGCCATGGGAGAAAGCGAGAGAAAGAACACAAAGGACAGTTAATTTGTGATTTCCTCTGCTCATTCAGAGGCAAATTAAGTGTCAAACAGCTAATATGCAGCATATTTCATTTTATGAGCTTTTAATTTAATTCCGTTCGCTCATATCAGGGCTGTTAGCGGCGGTTAGTGTGCTACGCTAGCGGCCTCCACTCAAACCAAAGGGGTAATAAATAAACATGTTTCAATTAAAGCCTTCCAAAATAATAATGCGCTACCGAGCAGATCAGTGGAGGGCAAGGAAAATGAGATGGTTATAACCATTGGGAGTTTTTTTTTTTTTTTTCCAGGCTCCCTTTTTGTAGCCGTTGATGCCCACTCACAGCTGAAGGCGTGCTGGTTAGATTGATAGCACAGCCGCAAGGTAAAAGCAGCTGTAATTACAGGCTGTAATGAGAGGCAGCATGGGGAAGTACTGCAATAATATCCTGCCTGTACTTAGGCATATATTTAAGAGCACTAATAACGATTAATTCTGTTCACCTAGGAGAACTTGTGTTAAAACAATTCAATTTTTCTTCCTTAACCTCTATACCCCAGGCTCCATCAATCCCAAATGCACCTTTGAGCATACACACATGTGCACGCGCACACACACACAGACACACAAGCGCACAGGCATACATAGACGCACACACAAACAGACAGCTTAAAAAAGGGCTTACAGTACATAGTGTGTATTATTGAATTGCAGAACTCAGGTTATGTCCCACAGAGCCATAGCTGTTAGTTAAACTAAACACAGTCTCCAAGCATGTGTTATTTTTATGACCTCAACGATGAACTTAGAATTTCAAAATGTCATCAAAAGGTGCCAGGTTGACGAACGTGTCTGACATGCTGTTTGACAGAGCGAAATACAATTTATTTCCACCATTATAGCTCCATTGCTGTCAACTGGAATCGATACAGGAGGGTAAAAAAAGACAGATAACTGTCAGCCACATCAAAATTTCAAACCTAACCATTTTCTAAAAAAGAGGATCAGAGGCGGCAACCTCACATTTAATGTGGGATTTCAACTTATGTGTTAGAAATAACGCATTAAATCCACAAAACATTAAATCCACAAAACCACTGACAGCTGAAGTGAATAACATTGATTATCTTGTTACAACAACACCTGTCAAGGGGAGGGATATATTAGGCAGCAAGTAACATCAGTTCAAAGTCAATTCTTCAAAGTTGATGTTTGGGAAGCAGGAAAAATGGGCAAGCGTAAAGATCTGAGAAACTTCCAAGAAATGAATACTGGAGAACAGGCAAGCGGTGAACGAGCCACCAAGGCTCACTAGATGTGCATAGAGGAGCAAAGGCTAGCCTGCCTAGTCTGAGCCCACAGGAGGTTGATAGAAGAATCCCATATACCAAAGCACACCTTCAGAGGTCTCATGGAGTCTATCGCTTGATGGGTCAGAGCTGTTTTGTATATAAAAGACAAAACTGAAGTGTGTAAAATCCTTTTTCATTTCATTCATTCAAAATGAAGAAACACAAATGTATTCATTAATAATATTCTAGTTTACTGCTAAATATCGATGTGATTTTTGTGCATATTCCCGATTGCATCCTTCTCTCATACACTGAAGTTCTTAGTTTCAGAATGTGTATATGTGTATGAATAGATGGTAAGGTGACAGAACACATTTTATCAAATCACATTTTGTTTTCAGCTTTAGTCTGTTCTGCTTTAGTCTGAGCCTTCAATGTGTACTTAACAGATTCGTAGTAGTATAAATGAAAAGAAAATCCAATCACATTGTGCTATTTCTATACCCTGGGTATAATCTGTCATGAGGATGTGGAAGACAGGCTTGGAATAACTTATCACAAATAGCTTTTGATTTTGAACACAAACTTTTACTAACCAGCGCTGTTACTTTGGTCTTCACACAGCTCTCTCTCTCAAGGCATTCATCTCTCCCTCTCTTTATCCCCCCTGCAGCTCACTACACCACACAGAATACATATTGCACATAATCCCTCACACTTCTCTAAGGCACCCAAAGCGACAAAAGAGAAGGTCCTGGGCCCCTTAGCAGGACATCCACAAGCTGCTGGATACCTTGATGTGAGCACAACCTACGAGGAGCAATATCATAAGCAAGAATGAAGCCATGAAGCCATGAAGCCAAGCCTTCTGCAGAGTCAGGAGGAAGTAAAGCAACAACAGTGCTCTCTGGAGAGATGGCATCCTTAGCAGAGCTGAAAGCAGGCAGAGCAACGACAACCTCCTTTATGGAGCCAGACAACAACAACGTCCTTGCCAAGTCTGGATGCGGCTGAGCCATTATGATAGGCGGTGGCGCTGGCCCTTGGCAGAGGAAGGCTACAGTTCACACTGTAATATGAATCCACTTGGGAAGTCAAGGCCATTGTAGGGACTCTGTGCAGCCCGGGGAATTGAGAAAGAAATTAGCCGAATGCTGGCATGAAGAGAGAAAGGGATTGTGGCTTACCAGGCTTTTTATCTTCAGCGTGAGAACTCCTCCAGTTCTAGTTACGGCCTTTGATGTGTTCACCAAAGGAACGAATCAAAGAACCTTTTAGGGTTCTAGATATAACAATTTTTAAGTGTGTGCTTTGACTGAATAACAATTTTAAGCACAACAGCCTGATATGACCTTTTTCCTTTCCCTGTTTAACAGATACAG
This sequence comes from Duopalatinus emarginatus, assembly GCA_028565595.1. NCBI lineage: Eukaryota > Metazoa > Chordata > Actinopteri > Siluriformes > Pimelodidae > Duopalatinus > Duopalatinus emarginatus. Next base: position 8,690,696 of record JAOVVF010000026.1, read on the forward strand.
TAACGACATTCAACCCTCCGTATTCACTGAGTAATATGCACCATATCAGAATATAACATTAACTATAAAGGATGCGATCTCTGCCACATTCATTTTCTCCTGAGGAACACAGGCTGATGTATATCTCATACACTGTTAAGCAGGTTCCACCTGACCACTTAAATACAGGTGTGGCAAGTCAAGCAGATAAAGTGAGAAAGGTACACAACTTCACCTTTAATTTAATTCACCTGCTCCATTTTTCCAGAGCTCCGTCTCTCTCTAACCTGCTCTGTGACTCTCTCCTCCTCCCTGCTGTTCGATAAAGCATGGCAAATTGTGTGTCTGAGTCTTGTTTGAGCCGTGTGTTGGCCCATTATCTCCACATAAGCTAAACGCGAAATTATATTTGCCATTTTGTTTGCGCTGACACAGGACATCAATCAAGCCCCCAGCGTCTTTCTTTCTCTCTTTCTTTTGCTCTCTGTCTCTTTTCACACTGCTCTTTAGCCCATGGGGTGAGAATGTGGAGATGACATAAAAAATTCATTACTCTTAACAGCATTACTGCATTGGAGAGATATGGCTCTGGGAATATGGGTGGGAGAGAGAAAGAGAGATAGAGACAGAGTAGAGAGAACAGAGAATATAATGATAAAGAATATTAAACATAATATGGACCAAGTAGCTGCTCCAACCAATTTGTAGGCTATACAGTAATCATTTCCCTCTGTTCAACTGAGATTCAGTCTTAAATCCTTAAACTAACACTACATTTATTTGCTTATTATTTAAGCTGCTTATCCTACTACTGAGTCATGGGTGTGCTATCCCAACGCTAATTAGGCAGAAGGAAGTTAAACACCCTGGACAGGTCACTAGTCAATTACAGGGCAAATACACAGACACATTTACACACACACACAGCTAGGGACAATCTGGTATCTCTAATTTGCCTGCATGCCTTTGGGCTGTGAAAAGAAACAAAAAGAAATGTAGACATGGTAAGAAAATGCAGCCACACAAAAAGGCTGGGGAACTTGGGTCCCACTGCACCTACCACTAAAACAGCATTTTCTTTTTTTTTTAAAAAAAAAGGTCATTGACGAACCAGGATCAGACTTAAGCTGAATGCTCATGTCCACATTCCAAAACCATTCTAGGCTAGATTGGGGTGGAGCACATAATCGCAGGTCTGCTTTCATAGATCATCCCTTTAAACTGTGAATCGGTCGCACAATTTCATATGTCCGTTTTGTATATACAGGTTCACAAAGTTCACAAAGTTTATTTATTAAATTCCTATGCAGCTAAATAGCTATGTTTTATGAGCTGTGTTTTGGGGACACAAGTCCTAGAATACAAACCAGCCAGGATTTAGTTCTTTGCACAGATCACAAACTAATAAAAATCCTGCTAATGTCCTGATTGTGTTCTTACTACTGCTCTGTTGTATGCTAAATCTGATTGGTCAGAAGGTGTATCTGATAGCTGCTCTGTCATTTGTTCGGCTATTAGGTCTATAGTGACGCGCTTATTTCAATACATTTATAACGAAGTACACAGGGACAGTCCACATAATTTTTTTATTGTAGCTGATATAGGAAGATCTTGGAAAATAATTGACTTGGTGGTCTTGCTGCAATACACCACGATTTTTTTATTTTAAGTAGCTTAAATAGGACCAGGCTCTATTTGCAAAATTTCTGACCTTCTTTCCTTGGTACAAAAGATTTAGGCATATAATAAGTAGGGCTGTCGAAATTAACGCGATAATAACGCATTAAAGCGTTCTCAAATTATCGCTATAAAAAAAAAAATAGCGCCGTTAACACAAATTCTAATTCGGCCCTGCGATTCACCCGTAGTTCATGTTGAGGCTTGTCGAGCGCTGCTTCAGTAAGAGTAAGG
>JAOVVF010000026.1:8698479-8711091 GCA_028565595.1 Duopalatinus emarginatus
ATAAAATAAATGTCTACAACAAAATTTATACTAAACACCATATAGGGTGCCTAAGACTTTTGCACAGTACTGTATACATACACACACACACACACATTATATATATATATATATATATATATATATATATATAGTGTGTGGATGTGACGTATATGTGAAGTGTGATGATAAGTGACAGATGTTATGTGTGTGTGTGTGTGTGTGTGTGTGTGTGTGTATGTATGTATACATATATATATATATATACACACACAACAGTTTTGCACTCTTTCTTTTTCAAAACACAAACCTCCTTTAATATGCAAGTGGTTCTAATATTTCTCTCCACCATCCTTCCAAATGGTGCTCATTAAGATATGTCTTCAAATGGTTTTCAACGATTATGATCCAATTAATGGCAAACTTTGACCAGACTATTACTTTCTAATAAGACAAACCGGGCCTATTTTGGAGGAAAGAAAGGCAGTGTATGATCATAATTATTTTATAAGAGGGGAACTGAGCCCCAAGCAGTTAATAACATCATGCCCTGAAACATGTTAGAAGGTCTCTGTTATAAAGTTTCATTAGAGATGCTCTTTTGGGATCCGTCAGACTGAGAATTAATACACTACGCTAGCCAATAAATCAAAACCTAATTGAGAAGTAGAAAAACAATGCAATAAGTTTTTAGCAAATTATTTTCAGGAGTTAACTTACTAATGTTGCTGCAAAACAGACCTGGGTTGTTTTTGTTTTTTTTGCACTGATGCACACATGCAGTGACAGACTGTTGTGTGTTTATATTACAGCAGTGTTGAAGTCTTAAATCAGATGTTCCACATTCATTTTCTACAATAGCAGCAGTCTACACAGACCGTCTAAACAGTTGGTAACAGTAGTTTCAGCTTGAAGCATAAACAATTTATGAAAATGATTTATTTATTATAAGAACATGCACTCTAGTAACAGATCATTCACATGGCCTTGTACAGCAGACAAGAAAAAAAAGACAGAAACAGAAACGCTATTAGAAATCAGTGCAGAAAAGGGAAAGGAAACATTATGCAAGTGTGTGAGGGGGGTGGGGGGAATGTATGTTGGGGCAGGGTGATTGGGAGCGGGGGCATGAATTTATATCACGGTGGGAAAAACCAAACAAGGGAGCACAGTGGGTCCAATCCCCGATAAGGACATGAAAATCTGATTATTTTTCACCTTGTGGGGACATTTGGCTAGTCCCATGAGGAAAGGGTTTTTTTTAAATGCTTTTTAACAAAAGTTAAAAGAGGTCAAGGTGTCAATCTCACAACAACACAAGAATAGCAAAATGACAAAACTGCTGTGTGTGCACGTGTGTGCCGCACGCACGCACACACACACACACACACACACACACACACATATACACACACAGCCAGATTTCATTACACCACTTATCTCCTTGTTCATGATCTCACTTTTAAAGCCTTCTCATGTCAACTGAGCTGATGACTGAGGAGCCAAGGAGCATTAAGTCAGGTGTGTGTGTGTGTGTGTGTGTGTGTGTGTGAGAGAGAGAGAGAGAGAGAGAGAGAGAGAGAGAGAATGAATCATATAATTCATACAAGCCTAAAATCCCCCGTTACACTTTCATACACTTTGTATGCAGACGTTAAGCAGCATTTACTGAGTACAATTTAATCTCAAGTAAAGGTTATTTGTCATTGTGTGGTTTTGTAGTATCACTCTAGCCAGCAGTCACTAAACGGCAACGGTGAGTAAATAACAAGATGTGGGCAAAACACTTTTAAAACACTGTTTACTGAGAATCATGGCTGCAGCTGTTCCTGCATGTAAACACATTTTGGTCACACTTTACACCTCACAATTACGGTGCCAGACTGTTGCATTTCCAATAGGCTGAACTTATTCCTGCTGAACAAATTAGCCTAAAGTGCTGAATGTAGAGCGAGGGAGGGAGGGAGAGACAGGGTCGGCGCTGGAGGGACAGGACAGTGTTAGGCGGAAAATCTGGCAGGAATTGCCCACCCCAAACTCTCTGCCCCCCGAGCATAAAGCTAGCACATGCTTAGTTCTTTAATTTGTGCCATTCTCTCGGTCTTGTACAGGAGGATTTCAACATTTTTCCAATTAAAAATCACACATCCACAAAGTAGCTTAATTTATTTTCTGTGCATATTTTTTGCTTATATCTTTGCTTGACATTCTACATACACTGACTTTTTATATTTTAGTTGCTGAACTTATTTCATTAGCAACTACTACTGGCAGTTAATCTCAGCTCTACTATAATCTATCCTCTATTTCTTTTTGCTTTTTTTTTTTTTTTACATTTTGTGCATTTGATGTAAATAAACCTACTGCAAAGAAAACTTTTAATGCATTGTTTTCTAATGAAAAAAAGCAACAAAACTTTTGTGTGTTCTAGCACACTTTATTAATTTTTAACAGATACTGGTTCAGCTTATTGGTTTAGTTTGGTGGAGAACCAAGATGCATTTCTAAATGTTCTGTTTGGTGTGTCTGAGGGTTCCGATGCACCTGTGGATTTATGCCCAGAGGTATCAGGGCAGACAAGATAATGTAATTTTTTAAGAGCAAATTTCCTTTCAGAATTCCTGGCATTTTGAAGCCAACCTGCAAGCCCATTCTCTAAATGTGTGCAGGACCAGGGAGGTTATCAGTGCATCTTGGGAAGCCTTAAAAAAATCAGCAAACTGATGATTTGTTAGATCATTGAACTAGTTAATTAATTAATTAAAGAAAGACTGACTTGACATACTTAGACCCTCTGACAGTCAGATGGTGCCCAATTAATCAATCAGTCAGTTAACAATTCAACCAACCACACAAGCAATTGGTCAGTATTTTACATAATACATTCATTTATTTATTATCTAAGCCGTTTTTCCTACTAGGACGTCGGGGTCCTGGAGCGGTCATAGGGCAGGGAAACACTCTAGAAATATCACTAGTCCATAGCAGGGCAGATACATACACAAACCTAGGGGCAATCTAGTAATCCAATTCAAACTCATGTTGAATTTGCAGTGTTATTCAGGGAACTGAATATCAAGCGCTGTATCAAACAAAAATAGAAAGGAAGCCTACAGAAGGAAGCCTATAATGAAGGAAAGATGGAGTACAAGGTTTGATAGAGTCTTATCATAGTGGAGAAACCCATTTAAATGTATTAGTATTTTTTATTATTTTAATAAATAATAATAATAAATGTAATCGTTGTATTACTGTTCATGGTTTATTTGAAGATAAATAATTTTTATCTTTTTATCTTTTATTTTTTTAATACCATAAATAATTTTTATTTACCAGCTGTATTGTTTTATTATTTATTAAAACCATTAAATTCATAGATCATTTAATATATAAAATTAGAAACAAAACAAATTATTTATGATATAATTAATCATAAACAGAAATAACAGTGTTAATAAAATTGTTATTTTAACTACTATTTATTTAAATAACAAAAAGTAACAATAATATGTTTAAATTGGTTTCTACACTTACATTCAGTGCAGCGGTACTATATTTGTTTGCTATGTGCTATCATTGTTCTCTAATCCAACAACCCGAACCAGAGTCCTGAAAGTATATGAGTCTCTAATTGTTCTGAAAATGTTGGACAATCAGAGACAGATTGAGAGTGAGAGAGAGAGAGAGAGAGAGAGAGAGAGAGAGAGAGAGAGAGAGAGAGAGAGAGAGGGGACTCGGTACTAAAGCAATCATTTTAATTACAATAAGGTCACCAAAACAGACAGGGGTCAACACCTCAGGGTAAATTAAGACCTTTACTAAGACCAAGGCATCAGTCTTACTCTAATTCCAATTTCTCACTATTGGCCCTCATTTTCCCTGTTCTCTCCTTTTCTTAGTCTACTCTATTATTACCTTATTTTAGACCAAATGAGATCATGGAGCATTTTTTTTTGATGAGCAATCTCATTTGGAAGACTTGTTATTGGCAATCATGGTGAACTTTGGTAATGCTTCAGGGATTACATTATTTTACATACTTTTTTTTTAATTAAGCTAGAAATACAGCCAGAATCCAAAGTGATTAGAGGAGGTGAAAAGAAGGACTACGTTATTCTATGAAATGTCTTTTTGGCATGAGGGGTTTCTATAATAGAGGTGCTATTTTTATAGAAACTGATCAGCTTATATATCTGTATATGCCTGTAAAGTGCCTAAAAACATAACATGTTACTCTAAAACTTTTTGGTCCAAACCAGCAAAATGCATTGCCAAGTGGGACGTTTTGGCTCTCTTGGTCGTTTACAAATCATGTCTATTATCATGTCTATTGGCTGTTAGCTATGTATGGAGAATAATTCCATATTTCGCCATATTTCGCAACTACTTTTTCTACAAGTTGTTGACTTTAGGCAAGAGTGGTTTGACAGTGGATATAAAAAAAGTCTACATATCACTGTTAAAATGCCAGGTTTGTGGAGACATGGCAGTTTTGGGGAGACATCCAATTTTGTGTAATGTCACTGTTGTGCCATGTTTTACCCACTAATTAATATCTAATGTCTTGGAAATCTTTTTTTGTATTTTCTCCTGACTGATACCTTTTAATATTGAGATCCCTTTAATGCTTTGTAGGCTCTTTGTGGATCATGGCTTTCACTGTAAGAGGCAAGTAAATGTCAGGAAAATCCTACTAGAACAGATGAACTTTATATGGGGTTAATTGATGACAGGCATGTACTACTATTTAAAATGATTTGGAATGTGATTGGTTAATTCTAAACATAACTGTGTCCCCAATAATGTGTGCACACTTACATACACTCACAACAACATTATTTTACTTTTTTTTTTATTTTTATCTTTGCTGTCTAAATGATTTCAGTTTTTTATTACCATTGAATTTGCAGCCATGCCTCTCATACATGAGAGAAAGAAAATGGCAGACATTATGCCTGTAGAGAGAGGAAACACAGCACTACACACACACACACACACACACACACACACACACACACACACACACACACACACACACACACACACACACACACAGCCCCACTGTGACAATCAACCCAACTCCAAGGACTCATTGCCAGACAGGTTCTATTTAAGTAACGTTTTGATTAAACAGGTCTGGCAGCAATCATGCCAGGGTGTGGCTAGTGAAACTGAATCCAATAGTTAACTGAATTTCATTGATTTAGTAGCTAAGGGGGCAATTATTTGTTCACACTGGGACAAATAGAAAGCAAACCAAAACAGCTAGTTTTCCTTCAGCAAATAAAACAGTATTTTGTGTGCACTTGTGTTATCTTTGTCTAATATTAGTAGTTTGATGATCTGAAACATTCAACTGTGACAAACGTGCAAAAAATAGAAAAAACTAAGAAGGGGAACATACTTTGTCATAGCACTGAAAACACCTGACACAGCCACATTTCAATAAAGATTTGGTCTTAAAGCTGTCACTTTTTGCACATAATATTTTTGACCACAATTTATTCCCATTGCTATGAAAGTAATGGCAGACAAATCAACTAAAAAGGCATTCTGATACAATAAGTGATCAATGATTTTGACCAAGCTCTAAATCAAGTCACATGACAGACAAATCTCACCAGGTGAAGGTTTTTGAAATGGGTGAGCCTCATCTGGAAGTGATCACGTCCATGGTTGGTGTGGTACAGTGGTAACATCATTGGCTCCCATGTGAGAGACCTGGGTTCGGTTCCCGGTCTTGGCAGCCAGTCTGTACTACACCAATAAGGGTCCCTGGGCAAGACTCCTAACACTACGTTGGTCTACCTGTAATACCAGAAACCTTGTAAGTTGCTCTGGATAAGAGCGTCTGCTAAATGCCATTAATATAAATATAATATACCACTACATCCACCAAAGAACTGTTGTAGTGTGAGCCAGTTAGTGATTCTGAGTTTTTTTTAATGTTGCATAGTGGACCAGTGATGCTCAGATTTTGAATGTCTTACTTCTTTGTCCTTACTGTTCGCTTATTCACACGTCTTTATTTTCTCTTCTCACAACTAAGCCAGAGGTGTTATCCATTTACACTGTCCCAGCAAACAAATTCCTAAATAACCTCTGACACTCTACACGCAGAGCTGGATGGGATACCACCAGGAAACTGATGTTTCTAGAGGAGGTAAAAAAAAAAATCAAGGGGGATAAGCAACAGCTAAACCCATTATGAATGGGGAAGCAAACACAGTAGCAACAGACAGCAAATACTTCAATCTGAGGCCCACAACAGAGAAAAGATATTTCCACACCAATTTTCTCTCTTTTCCTCTGGTACCCAAGTGTGATTTGCCCAGACAGGTGGATTATGAGTTAATGTGTGTTCAGGAAGTGTGTGTGAAAGAAAAAGAGAGAGAGAGAGAGAGAAGAGAGAAAGAGAGTGAGTATGTGTGTGTGTGCGTGTGTGTGTGCGTGTGCGCGTGAAGCTTAAAGCTGATTAATCCGGTCCCACTGCCATAATGAGACCAGAGAGCGTCAGGTACCTCAGAGAGCTCAGAACATCGAACTCTTGCCTGAGTCTCAACCCCAGCCAAGCTCTCACTCCACACACACTTCAAAAGAGTCAGTACAGCACAGCACTGAGCAGGAGAGACAGAGGAGACACAGCATGGCTGGGGGAAGGGGGTGGACGAAGGGATCCCTTATCTCCTCCTGAGAGGATGCTGCTCTGTGGAGTGAGATTGTCTGGAGCTGCCACCTGTCCCAGCCATCTTTGAAGGCAGCACTAAGCATGTGATGGGTCTGACCTCCTTCAGCTCCTTCTCTTTTATGTCTCTCTTCATTTTCTGCTTTGTTACCCCCCCACCTCCTCCTCTCCGCACACACACACCCTCCCTGCTGTTCTTTCTGTCTTTCTTTCTCACTGTGATTCTCATGTGGTCTTTTCTCCCGTGCATGGGTACATGGGCCAACGATGTACCTCTTGTTATTGAGCCGGGACCCATAATAAAAAATGGGAAACATTTTAATTACTGTTTTCTCCCATGTCCCATATCCCCTCCCACTAGGAACACAATTGGCTTTGGCAAAGCCTTGAGTGGGGATCGCAAGGACAAGGCTGTAAACTTTACCACCAGAGACGAGATGCTCGATTTATGGAAATAAACACACAGAGGCCTGAATTGAATAGAATGCCCTCTCCCTAACACCAACTGTGATAAGTAACACAGTGTTGAGAGGTCACATGGAAGAGGATAAGCAGAAATATAATGGTTTTATCGACTGCCTATCCACTTTAGGGCTGTTGAATTATTGCCACTCATATCTTGAAGCTATTGAAATTATTTAGACTGCTGTGCATGATCTTGGAAGAAGATATTTAAAGCATATTTAAAAAGGATTAGTGTTTTTACTTGTATTTGCATTTCTAATTGAGTGTTGCCTTCAACATGGGAGCAGGACAAGATGCAGACGTTCAAACAACTAGGAAACAAGGGAATTTTTTACGCTTTTTTATTGATCAAGTAGTGCAGTAACATCCACATCAGCTACGTTTCCCTGCGCATTTCTGGTGCTCAAGGAGAGTGGATCTTTCATTCTGTAGCCGAACTGTTTCATTGAAACTGACAAGGTGGAACTGACACTGGTTGAATATTCTGCAGTAAAACATTCTGAATTTGTACAATAGATGTAATACTATGTTTTCATGCCACAATTCTTTCGGTTCAGTTGTAAATGGCGACCAGCCACAGAACCCACCAGCTGATATAAACTTGTCAGTGCAGTCAACCGGCTCCATCTATCCGGCCAACACAGCAGTATCCTTCCACTGCTGCCTTCATCTACTCCAACAGAGATATGCTCCATCAAAGGCACTGATGTAGAGAATATGCCCAGATATGGAGCCCAAAATTGTGGATATGATCATAGCTAAAACTATGCTGTGCTCCAACTTTGCTTCATGTTTTTTACAACCAGACAGGGGCATCTCTACATGAGGGGCCCCCACCACATCTGACTATGGAGCAGTGCTCAACATGATCAGTAATTCAGAACAGTAATATATACATATTTTTCTTCATAACTAATATTGTTTTAATAATATTTGATACATATGACAATTTTATCGCTGTCTAGTACAATATCTTATCGTACTTGTAACAAAGGCCAGTACTTCTAAGTGCTCTTCGTTTGTTGAGCATGGGTCTAGCCAAGTGAGCATCCACTTGCAATAATGAACTGCGGGGCACAATTGCGTTGGCCCCATGTTCAGTGCAGCCAAAAAAAACCTAACAGATTTACATAAGCCTACACATAGTTTATTGTGCCCTGCAAAGCTTTCTTTGCCAAAGATGCCACTGCAGCCAGAAGATGTAGGACTTGAAGGTCTATTTGGGCAGCCAGTCAAGTAAGTGGCATGATTATCTGTATTATTCAGATTTTGCTAACATAGTTTATACAGCTTAGCATTAGTAAGATTATCATATATATTCTAGTATGGCCCTAATGCTTTTCTCTTGCTGTTTTAAGATTCATGTAAAAGTCAAGCATAAAGAGTGGAGCAGGATGAAGGACACAAGTATCCCTCTTCCCAGCAAAGATGAAAAGTTGCATCGCCAGCAAGTAGCTCACCACTGATGGGACCTGGTGATCCTCTAATCAGCTTACAGTATAAACACATGATGCACTGCTAGTGAACCTTAAACTGCATACAATCACAGTATTAATCTCAAATCACAATTCTCACTCTCTGCTTTACGTCATTAATATGCCATTCATTCATGGTCTAATTCCACCGTTGGTATTAGCAGACTGATATGGAAAATCCTACTCCATGAATCTTTGTACACAATCTGTTTATCCTACACACAGTTTGCCCTGAGGGATGTTGTTCTTTCAAAGATGCTGAGCAAAAACAACTGAGGGGGCCTAGAGGAAAAAGAGGCGTGAAAGATGACAAAAGGTTTTAGACCCTTTCCATATCAACATTATTGTCCTCTTTCTGGGTCACGGATCTTCTGTCTTGTTCTCAGACAGCAGTTGGTGTTGGTGGTGTGGTAGACAGGTGTGTGGGCAGGAGGTGGAGGCTCACTTAGGTGCATTAGGGCCTGCCACGCACCAGCAGGAATGACTAATCACGCTTTACGTGCCTAAGCGTTCACCTCCCTCTAACTGCCTATGCAGCAAAAAGAACTACAAGCTTCTCTCCATCGCACACAAACGAATAAGCATACGCCTGGGATACACTTACAGCCTGACAGATTTACAAAGAGGAATTGGAGTGAAAAAAATGGTGTTGTAAAAAAAGAAACAGGTGTCATGGCTCAGGTCTTCTGGTTTAAAGGTCATTATTTTTCATTGCTTAATGCCTACAGTGACAAAGAGGGTTTTAAGACCTGGCGTGCAAGGCAGGCTTTTGATGTTTTGGCTGAAGGAACTCATCCTTACACGTTACATATGTCATTTATTCTAATCAGTTAACACAAAAGACTGGTTTGTAATTAAAGTAGGAAAAAAAAATGACTCTGCATCTCTATATCTCGAAACATAAATATAATGAAAGGGATAATAATCTTAGTTGTTACTTAAGTCATACAATGTATGAAACTCATCAAAGCTGCTTTCAGATTTCCTCTGAATTCTTTGTAAGGTTGTGCTTTCTCACTCATCCGGTCCATTTTAGTGCTGCTGAGGTCCTTCATGTGGAAAAATTTTTTTTTCAACCAGTTTTCCCCCTTTGACTTCTCATTCTCCTTTTCAACTTCTTTTTTCAAGATAGTGACCTTACCATGCAAACACTGACCTCTGTGCCTCCTGGAGCTTGACACCCTCACTTTCCTCTACAGTTTACCCAACTTGTGTTAAGCCAACTGGAATTTATCCCTACAATCACTCACTGTGCCTTTCATGCCTTTTTTCCGTAGCATTTCCCCCCACTTCTCTCTGTCCTTCTTTCTTCTGCTGCGCCTTACTCTCTTAATTTCTTTCCCAACATGCATAGTTATCTCACAAACCTGCTCTCATGTCACCTCCAGACCTGGCTTAATACATGGTGGCAGATTTGCTGAGTTGGACAGGCCACTATTAGTCGCTGATGTTGTACGAAGTCTGATTGGTCCAGTTGTAGTTTAACCTTTCTGCATTCAGACAAGTCAAGATCAGTGCCAGTGGAGCACAAAAAATAAGAGCCGAGCTAATGAACTGACTAAAGAGAGACATAGTTAATTCCCTGGGATATGGAGTGAAAGTTTGAAAGAGAGAGAAAAAGATTCATTAAGTCTACTTTTTGGTCAAGTCTGGCTTGAGGCCAGTTTATCCAAAGTAAACAAACCATTACATTGAATTCCAGTCTGTGGGTGAAAGACAAACAAAGGATTGGCCAAATTAACCTCTTAAAAGGCACAAGTTCACATCATTTCTCTTTTCTTGCTTTCTCTCTTCTTTTAAGCACTAATACTTTCCAACAAGAGTCTAAGAAATGAAAAGAACAGTAGAAAGGAAGAGTAATAGAGACTAAAAGAGAGGCTGATGGCTCTGGTTCCTGCATGGCTTTGATCAGAGTGCTGATGAGGTTGTGCTGGAATTGTGTGCTTACTCTCACCCTCTAATGAGAGAATTGGGGAATAGAGCGGCTCTTTCCCCCCATACTGCCTTCCCTTCAGGCAAAAAAATCAGATAAAGGGACAGAACAAAAGGGTAATTATTCAGGTCCAACACATTTGTGTGAAGTTTCACTTTTTACCTTACAAGAGGAAAGGTTTCCAATGCATATAGACAACTACATCATAAGTTCACTACTACAGTTACTGCTATGAAGAACATTGTAGGAAAACAGGTTTATTCCAGGAATACTGACAATCATGCACAATGCAAATCATTGAATCTCTAACAAGAAACATGTTGATTATTCTACCCAACTATGCCTGCAGCTATCCAATAAGTTGCATGTGAATTGGACAATCTGATCATATGTCACTGATATCATGACAATATGTCACAATGCATTTTCTGTAAATGCAGCAATAATTTTTCGGTAAACTTGCATGTAAATGTCTGAGTAAGCCAAACCAATCTGTAATAAAAGTTATAAATAATAAAACTTTAATACTGTAATAAGAGTCATAAAAGTTATGAAAACAATAGGTTTCTTTGTACTTGTGTGTACATGATAAACAGTGGGGCAAAAAAGTATTTAGTCAGCCACTGATGTGCAAGTTCTCCTACTTAGAAAGATGAGAGAGGTCTGTAATTTTCATCATAGGTACACTTCAACTATGAGAGAGAAAATTACACTGTAGGATTTTTAAAGAATGTATTTGTATATTATGGTGGAAAATAAGTATTTGGTCAATAACAATAAAGTTCAACTCAATACTTTGTAGCATAACCTTTGTTGACAATGACAGAGGTCAAATATTTCTTGTAAGTCTTCACCAGGTTTGCACACACTGTAGCTGGTATTTTGGCCCATTTCTCTATGCAGATCTCCTTTAGAGCAGTGATGTTTTGGGGCTGTTGCTGAGCAACACGGACCTTTCTCCAAAAATTTTCTATGGGGTTGAGGTCTGGAGACTGGCTAGGTCACTCCAGAACCTTGAAATGCTTTTTACGGAGCCACTCCTTTGCTGTCCGAGCGGTGTGTTCGAGATCACTGTCATGTTGGAAGACCCAGCCATGTTCCATCTTCAATGCTCTCACTGATAAAAAGAGGTTTTGGCTCACAATACATAACCCTGTTCATTCTTCCCTTAACACGGATCAGTCGTCCTGCCCCCTTTGCAGAAAAACAGACCCAAAGGATGATGTTTTCACTCCCATGCTTCACAGTAGGTGTGTTGTTCTTGGGATGCAACTCAGCATTCTTCTTCCTCCAAACACGACAAGTTGAATTTTTACCAAAAAGTTCTATTTTGGTTTCATCTGCCACATGATTTTCGCCCAATTCTCTTCTGGATCATCCATATGCTCTCTGGCAAACTTCAGATGGGCCTGGACATGTACTGGATTAAGCAGGGTGACACGCCTGGCACTGCAGGATTTGAGTCTCTCTCGGCGTACTGTGTTACTGATGGTAGCCATTGTTACTTTGGTCCCAGCTCTCTACAGGTCATTCATCAGGTCCCTCCATGTAGTTCTATTTCATCAGACTTTTGCTCATCGTTCTCATGATCATTTTGACCCCACAGGATGAGACCTTGTGTGGGGCCTCAGATCGATGGAGATTATCAATGGTCTTGTATGTCTTCCTTTTTCTTACAATTGCTTCCACAGTTGTTTTATTCACACCAACCTGCTTGCCTGTTGTAGATTTACTCCCCCCAACCTGGTGCAGGTCTACAATTTTCTTCCTGGTGTCCTTCGACAGCTGTTTGGTCCTGGCCATGGTTGAGTTTGGAGTTTGACTGTTGAGGCTGTTGACAGGTGTCTTTTATACAGATAACAAGGACAAACAGGTGCCATTAATACAGGTAATGAGTGGAGGACAGAAGAGCTTCTTAAAGAAGAAGTCACAGGTCAATGAGAGCCAGAAGCTACAATGTGATTTCCTGGATTTTTCTTCTCACTTTGTCTCTCATAGTTATATATATATATATATATATATATATATATATATATATGTGTGTGTGTGTGTGTGTGTGTGTGTGTGTGTGTGTG
>JAOVVF010000026.1:8711271-8723728 GCA_028565595.1 Duopalatinus emarginatus
TTAGCATAACATGTGTTCACCATTTTAATTGTAACATTTCACTTTAAAGCCTTATTCATTTACATAGATTAAAAATGCGATTAACCGCGATTAACTATATGAAATTCTGAGATTAATCACGATTAAAATTTTGACAGCCCTAGTTTTAACAAAACCTGTTGAATGAAGACAAAATCTCAGAATGTTTGAAATTTGCAAGATACATATCTTGATGAGAAAATATTTAGTCCATAAAAACAACCTGTATATGAATAAAATACAACGTGTATGAATAAAATATTAATATCGGCCACTAAAATATCATATTGTTTAACCGCTAGGTAAAACCTTTCATTTTGATCCATGTGCACCCTTTGAATTAAATTTATTTATTTTTTGACACTGCAACCATGGTCATTTTTAGCAAATCACATAAAAATAAATAAATAAATAAATAAATAAATAGTCATAAAAATGCATTTATATACTGGAGTATGACTTCCCTTGTTGGTGAGTCAAAGTCTGTTCACTATATGTGAACACTCATTAGAATAAATAGGTTAGGGAACCAGTCTTGAGACTGTAAGATTCTAGAGCTTCCCGGGCGTTATGGTTTGGGGTTGCCCCCCGCTCCAGGCAAGTGTGACTGGTGTGTGTGTTTCACTGCAGAGATGGGTTAAATTCTCAGAGCTGGAGGTCACATTCCTCTGTGTGTAAGCACAGTAGGCAAATAGTTCACTTAAGCAAAAATTTCAGTTTAAGAAAAATAAAATCATGTAGATGATTGTATAGTGATGATTCTGCACCATTATTCACTAAAAGAGTTTCTGCTACTGTCAACTTCAGTGTTATTTAAACTGATGCTCATTTCAGTAACTTCTATACTACTGGCCTGTCAGCCTGACAGTCACTTACTGTAGTGAGGGTCCAGGTAGCCATTTCGGGGGTCCATTGCAAACAGTGTGCCTCGGTAAGGGAGTGTGTATTCAGGGAGGTAGGGCAGGGAGGTCTGCAGCTCCTTCTTCACCGGCAAGGGTCGTTCATCTGTGGACGTAGAAGGCTCTTCACTCATCTTAGCATCAACCGAGCCCTGGCCTGGAACTGGTAGCTGCCCGGTAATCACATTGCGTCTCTCCCGATGGTAGGGGGAACTGGCGCTCTCATCTTCTGTTAGAATAAGAAGGAGAAAAGAAAAATAACTTATAAGATTTTAATAAAATATTATTTACCTTGTATATTTAAACTTTAAACAAGAAAAGGTAACAGTAATGCCATAAAAAGGTGATTTTACTCCCCATCACGTAGTATAGTATAGATATAGTAACACAGACAATCACTCTTTACAGCAGAAAAGTATCTGAGCATGTACAGTAACATTAAGAAGGATGGACTACAACAGCGCAAAGCCTCATTGGGGTTTATTCCTGTCAGCCACGAACAGGAATCTAAAGCCATCTTAGCCACAGTTTCACAGAAACTGGACAGCTGAAGATTATTTTTTATTTTTTAAATAATCTCGTCTTTTTCCTGTGATTGATGTTGCTCAGTTTGAGTGTGAAATGAAGGCAAGCAAAGTTGAAAATCTATGAAATTTGAACTTTTATGGCTGTGTAATGTAACAAATTCTGGCAACATAATAGTCTTGTCAGAGCCAATTTACATTTGCCATATTTTCACACAAACGGAAATGCGTTGCACTCTGTCCATGGAACATGTCTAGTCATGTTGAATGCTTTTGTGGAAGCTGAAGTATTGCCTTGAGCCTTTTGGTTTTGGTTACTCCCAGCCAAATAAAACAGCTCAGAACTGCAACACACACACGCACACACACACAATCTCTCTAGCCTAGGAAATGAAACAGGCAAACATCCCAGCAGTAGGCATACAAGGATTTCCCACCATCTCTCTCCTTCCTTCCTTCTCCATCTCTCTATTTCTGACAGCTCTCTCTCTCTCTCTCTCTCTCTCTCTCTCTCTCTCTGTCAGCTCTCTCATCTTTTTCAAAGACACAGAATACCATTGAGGCAGCATCCGAGCTTTTTTACCTGCATTCCAAACTGCCCATTAAGTGTCCTCATGGGTAGTATCAACACCCACAAGCTTACCCCCTCCCTCATTCTCTCTCTCTCCCCTACTCCCCTTCTTTCTCTAGTTCTCCCTCTTGTACACATACACTTAGAGCTGCTCTCTACCTTAATACACCTCCCTAATGGCAAACATGCCAGCACATTATACGTGGTCTCTCTGTGTGTTGTAGACAGTAGAAAGATCCACAGTGGGTCTGACTCAGTATGCACAGACTTCAGTGGGGTTTGTTTGTTACACTGGATTAAAGAGATCAACCGTTTACCAGGTCATCCCGTTTTTAACCTGAATGCAGCAGCACTCAGATCCTTCATTTTCCCTCCTCCAGAGTTAGCTTTCATTCTATTACCTTTATTCAGACTGGGGAGTCTAGGACTTGTTAGGTGCGCGTGAATGTGACTGTCTGTGTCTCTGCCCTACAATAAGACCTGTCAACGATGTTTTCTCTGTCTATCGTACAGTTGCAGGATATGCAGCTTAGATAATGAGTGAGTGAATGAACTTCAGTTTTGTGTGTATGGCTTAATGAAGAGGCAGTTTGAATAGACTCTTACAAGATCAATGCACATCAATTGTTTTAATTTCAGTTATATTTACTGAGCCTGAAAGTCATTTAGGAAATCGTACTACATGGGCAAATTAATATGTATGTACATGCAGTACCTGCAATACATGTATGTATGCACGTCAGTCTTGCACATGGGTTATACTGCACACACAAATTAAAACTTATTATTTAAAATCTTAATGAATCAGGGCCTTCGATTATGAATGTTGCAGCATTGCATCCCAGCAGTTTTTGTACTAATAATCTCTGGCTTACTTCCGTCTTAGCTAGAGGCCCACATCTGCCTCCAATGTAATTTTAGTCTTTATAAGTCTTCCAAATTGCTTCATCAGGTTGGAATCTTCCCCAATGAATTTGAATTTGAACAGGGAAATTTTAACGCTTCAGTGTACCAATGCTTCATCAAACCAAGACATTGTGGACAACTGTTTGCTTCCAACTTTGTGGAAACAGTTTGAGGATGGCCCTTTTCTGTTCCAGCATGACTGCGCCCCAGGTCTATAAACGCATGGTTGGGTGAGTTTGGTGTAGAAGAACTTGTCTGGACTGTCCATATCCCTGACATCAATCCCATCAAACACCTTTGGGGATGTATCCTCCAACATTAGTGTCTGACCTCACAAATGCTCTTCTGGAGGCATGGGCAAAAGTTCTCACAGACTCACTACATGGCTACAATTTACCCATGTTCTACTGGCTACTTCCAGCATGATAATGCACCATTTAACAAAGCAAACGTTATCACAAACTGTTTTCATAAACATGACAAAAGTGGGGGGAAGTTGGGATTTTTTTTGGCAGGAATGCTGAGATACTTTTATGCTTACCATGGTTGTTGAGTCAGATAATTATATAAGTTATCATATCCTAAACCAATCTATCCATTTGCCTCTGACCTTTATAATCAGCAATGTGTTTCCACCCATAGAACTTCCGTCTAGTTATCTAATCAGCCACATTGATCAGCCGATTATAACGGCATGAATGTGCAGTTGTACATGTGTTCCTAATAAACTGGCCAGTGAGTGTATATGTGCACTTCCAGTATCAGTTATGTTTTAAGTATTTAATCCTATACTGCACACTCAGTGATCTTATTAAGAGAATAATGGCACTTACACGGCTAAAGCTAGATTAATAGGCCTACTCTCCTAAACTGTAATACTATCAAAATGGGATTTATAAAGCAGTCTATTCCTGTCCTCTGCAACACACATACAAGCATTTCTGGAAGCATGTTACAGGAGTGAATCCCTATTTGTAGACATATAAGGGATATTTGAGTATTGCTACTGACCTTTGACAGCTACAACTTACAAATTACTCAATTTACAATTTGTTCTAATGTTGAAACAGCACAATATTATACCATGTCATGGTTTCATGACAACCTTCTGCATTTATTCAGGTATGATTATATACAGTCATCTGTTTCTTTACTGTTATTTATTTATTTATTTAGAGAAGTTGTTGTGTACACCCTGATAAATATGGAATTAAAGAAGGGTGTACTTTCCTCATGACTTTTACCCATGATACAAGAAAAGTATGTTATTACAACATTGTCTCATGTCATAGACTATCTACAACTCCCAGAATGCTGTGCAGCCTACAAACATGGCTACCACCAACTACACATTTAAGCTTCCCTGTAATCACACATGACTAATCCCAATCACAGCCACAGTATACAAAGACTCTCATAGCTTATATGTTCTCATAGCTTATATCGAAGAGACACAAGACACCTCATGTCAAAAATGTACTAGCCAGGCTTCTCAAATATAGCTTTTGGTAAAGGTAAAATAAAGCATCCAAAACGTCACCCCTAACACACATTATACGCCCAGAAGGGGTGTTTATTGACCAGGACAAGGTAACTGCTGTCACCAAATAGCCCATTTCCATGAGCTAAAACGATTCCCTTGATTTGTTCATTTTTATTGTTCAACCAAGGCTTTAGTGTCTGAGCGTCAGCCCTAACCACCCTTCCTCTGCCCCTATTTTAAAGCATTCCGATTTCTTCAAGCCTTTGAGGGTGGTTTGAGAAAAACCCAAGCTCCACCCAATGGCATGCTTCTCTAAGTCCCAGCCGAGCAAAATGACGACATAGGTAATAGGAAACTCTTTGTCATGAATTCAACACTGTAAGAAAGTCACAGGCTGGCGGGGGCACCTTACCCATTCACTAATCCCTAAGACCATAAGAGCTTTAAGTATATTAAGTGAAAGTGAACTATTTGTCTACTGTGCTTGCACACAGAGGAATGTGACCTCCACATTTAACCCATCCGTGCAGTGAAACACACCAGTGAACACTAGGAGGCAGTGAACACATTTGCCTGGAGCGGTTGGCAGCCCCAAACCACGACACCAAGGGAGCAATTTGGGGGGTTAGGTGCCTTGCTCAACAGCACCTCAGTCATGTCTCGCTATGTGTGGGGTTCGAAAACCAGGACCTTTTGGTCACAAGACCGGTTTTCCTAACCACTAGGCCATGGCTGCCCCTATTAAGTCAGCCAACAGACTTCCACCGTGAAGCCAGCACTGGAAGAAGGGTGTCATCGGCTAAAGGGAGCACCTCACCCATCAGGAATTTTCACAGACCATAACATCTCTAAGTATATTAAGTCAGCCAAGAGACTGAATTCCCATCAAGAACACTGGGTCCTTTTCTTCACCAGTTTACCTAATATCTACCATAGTTGAAAATACCAAAGCTGACTCATCTCCTGGTTTAATCCAGCCCACTTAGAGAAACCTTCAAAACATGTATAATGCCTGTCATGTTTTTTAGGGTTTACAACCAGGAACATCATTTAAGAGAGAGAGAAAATACCAGAGATGAAAACTCCTACACAGTGCCCAGCTGGAAAAAAGTACCCTTTCTCCACTACAACAAGGTGACCACATGGGTTCATACTTCCACTGCTACAGGATACTTTGACACCCACAAAGCTCATCCACTACTTTCTACTTTCGGTACTGTTACTAAATTTATCTCCTCATGTGATGTCTGCGCTCAAGCCTAGGTACCTCACACTATGCCCACAGTAAAACTAATCCCCTTGTCCATAATCCATTGACCATGACCACACTTAGATACCAACTTCATCACAGATCTCCCCTCATTGCAAAACAATAAGTCATTACGCCTGTAAGTGACATTTTTCATATTAGGAGATTTTGGCTAATATTATGCAAAACCAGCCAAGAGCACAATGGGCACAATTCCAATTGGGAATGGAATTGTTGCTTTAACCTGGCAACCCTGGTTTCAATTCAACACACATTAGCCTAGGTCAAGTGTGATAGCCTTTGAAATATATTTGAAGCTGTGTGGTTAAGAAAGTCCTCCTATCCCACCAAATTCTGAGCACAACTGGGAATAAATGGTGTCATGGAGTCCAGAAGATATGGCTTAAATGCTGTGCTTCCATTGGCCAGATTTCATGACTATGAATAGTGAGTAGGCAGAATGAGAGGAATTCCTTATCATCCCAACACTTTTCCCTTAAACGTTCATCCAGCCAAAATATTTTTTTTTCACATCTCGGACTTTAATCTCATTCACTTAATTAACTTCAAAATGTTAGTTTGTGATTTTGTCCCTTCATATTTTTCCATTTACGGCCTCATATATAGCATATTATAGCATATTCAAAATTCAAGAAGGAAAAAGAGTACATAGACACTCGAGTCTGAGAGCATTTCTCTTGCTCTGTGAAATCCATGAAACAAACTTAAATCTAGGAGAAACCAGACCTCTGCAAACATTACAGCAAATCTCTCTCCTCCGTTCTGAATCAACAGAACCACACAGTTTGAACCATCCTCAGCCATACTGTGTGAACACTCCGCATCTCTCCAGTACAGTTTAAAGTCTCTGATGCTGATGCGCACTGAGCTCTGATTCTGTGATTGGACCAGGTAGAGATAAATAAAGGGGCAATCAATAGACATTAGCATGAGCTGAGCTTCTTTCATTCATTCTTCTTTGTCTTAATTTTTTTTTATTTGTTCTTTGTTTGTGCATCCCATCCATTTCCCCTAGTACACAACAAGCACAAAGACTGCAGGACTGCTCTCTGTGGACTGGGTGGAAAGCAAAGATAAAGCAAAATAGAGAGAAACAGAGAAAGGAAAAGTAGTCAGCACTCTCTCTCCCTCTTTCTCTCTCTGTCTCTCATTCTCTATGGTGATTGAATTTCTTAACATCTTTTCAAAAAGCGCTTAAATGCCCGGAGGCCAGAGAAAGAAACAAGCTAATGGTGGATAGGGAGGCCTGAACAAATTTCAGAGGCCTTTCCTGCTCGCGTTTGAGGCTTGAAAGCGAGCTCCTGCCTTTCAAGCTTCAAAGTTCTCCTTCCTCCCACAGTGTCACTGAAGGATTTGAAAAGGAGGTAATTGTGCTCACTGCAGCCGCGATCACAGGCTCCTGTACTGGCTCTAGTGTTTCACCAGCTCTCTGTACCTCTGTCTAACCTCTTTTTCTCTATCCATCACTTTCTGTCTCTCTCTTTTCCTATCACGCTCTTTCTATTTTTCAGCCAATCTCTCTCTCAAATCCACCCTCATTACCACTCTCTTCTTTTCTTCCCCCCCCTTCACCAACTCTCCTTGTCTCCATCTCTTTCTTTTGCCCCTGCCAACACCCTCATTAAGTACCAAGTACTCAGGTATCTTCCTTTTAATAGAAAAGATCCCTTCAAAACAGGTGAATGCCATAAGATGTCGTTTTCAGTGATGCTGTTATAGAACAAACAATTGAGCAACAAAATAATGCATTGAACTTTTAATTATTAAGAATCGTAAATAAAGATGAATTTAAATTAGTGAAATGGTTTAAAAAGTGAAGTGCTACTATCCTCATTTGGCAAATGGCATGTCCATTAGTGCCCATCTTTTCAAACTGGTAAGACTCTTGTATCTTGCCGTTGACAGTCGTCCATCCCAACCAATTTGTACAGGAGCATTTATACATTCATGCATCATAGTCCTAGTAAGATGTTTAGTGCTTTTTATTCAGAGCGTCTATCAACTGCACTTATTCCAGTCATCAATCCACAATGAACCATCACTTTGGGACAAAGGAACAGCACACAGAAACAGGAGACATAAAACCCAATAGTGAACTTCAAAGCATTTCTCATTTGCATTGCTTACTCCTTTTCCCCCTGCCACATCTTTTTCCCTTTATTTAGCAAATTGACTTGATGGAAAGGCTTGTGACTTTCCAAACAACAATACAGGCACAATAGTGAAAGGCCTGCAGTTGGCAGCAGTTTAAGAGAGCTCGCTTTCCAAGAGGCTTAGCGCTACCTGTTTCAGAAACCTGGCACCTGCAACAAACTCGAGGGATCACACATGATTAGTGATAATGAAGGGGAATTGGGGGGTCGACAGGAATCTCCACCAACCACCAGTAGGCCATGAGAGCCAGAAAAGCACAGAGGATTAACTGTGGTCGTGCAGACTTTTCTGTCACTTCTTAGATACAAAGGAGAGGAGAGTGGTTTGCCAACAGCAGACCCAACCAAGACATTTATGAACTGAAGCAGGTTAACAATGATACATCCAGCATGCAGCTTACACTTTAGTCTGCTGAAGTACATTTTTAGAGCCACTTAACACCCCAGCTATTTATCTTCTACTATAATGAATGTTGCGACATGAGCCAATGTAGTTTTCAGTATTTCATCAGGCACAAATTTGAAAATTAGGAAAATAAACTACATGAATATAAAATATGAATACTTTAGATTCATATACACAAAAAGTCAAAATTTGTTCATTTAATTTATTTTTCAACACTTTCCATTTTGTAGACAACGGAGACCAACTTTAGTCCTGATTTCTCTACTGTTTTTATACTAATTTAAATAAATAATACCAAAGCAAGTCCTGTGGCTTGTTCCCAGTAAGCAGTGGTTAGTACCTACCAAAACTGGTCCAAGAACAGACAACTGGTGAACCTGCAACCAGGTCATAGGTGCCCAAGACTCACTTAAGTGAGGGGAGGTGAAAGCTAGTCTGTTCTAGCTTCTGCAGAAGATCCACAGAATGATCTGTTGCTAACATCTTGGGTGCCACTGATCACACAACATACCTTGTGTGGCTCTTGTAGAGTCCATGCCCTGAAGGTTCAGAGCTGTTTTGGCAGCTGTTTGGGGAGGTGATTTTAATGGATGCTGTTGGATGTAAATTCAAGCATCTGTGTATTCAAAATACATAATATTTGATACTTAACAGAAAAGTGTAGTCGTAGATGTATTTACTATATAAAATATTTATTTATTTATTTTTGACTCCTCTCGGGTTCTTGCAGTAGAGGTATTAGACCTTGATGGGAATAAGGCATAGGGTTATGTCCAATATATGTCCAATTATGTCTCTTACTTACATAGAGAGGGTGAGAAAACTTCATGGCAAATTACTGTTTTTGTTTTTATTATTAACAGGAAAGCTGTATGATATTAGTAAATTAAAATTGTATGTTGCATGCTGGGTAACTATCATAATGCCAAAAGTATTCATGTATAAAATATATTAAAACATGTTTTCCTCCTGTTTCACAAGTATGGGAACATGACCCCTCCCATGATTTAATCTAAATTTGGTGAAAACACACATCCTTATCATATGTTCTGCAACACAAAACCACTGGTATATCGTTCTCATGCTAGGCCTCCTCAGAGACCTTCCCTGACTCCTAACCCAGAGTCTTTAGTGGCAACAGGGAGTGGGGGTTTGGAGGATATGAAAGCAGAGGCAACTCTTCTTTCTCCTCTTCCCGTTCACCTCAAATCAGCATCAGTAAAAAGGGCTTAAGAGCTCTGCATGACTCTGCCATCTTTCCTCCCTCCAACCCCCAACTCCTATCCCTCCAATTGAGGAACAGCATTCTCTGAGACAACCTCAACAACTCATGCATGTTCCATCAAGAGCAAATGATTGTGTAAAAGTGTAGCCTGTGTGTGAAAGTGCCTCGATGGTGGACAATGGTGCATTTGGTCTATTCAGAATTTGGCTTTTCTCTGCCATCACATGAATCGCACTTTCACTGCCATCAGAACCTGTTAGAGGAGTTGGCCCGGACCTTGATCAGAGGACATAATGGGATGTGATTGGTGTTAGCAGCTATTGAATTGACCCAGATAAGGCCCTATAATAGAGGAAAGCTTTTCTGTGATATAGAAATGTGAATATCGTTTTGACCCCTACAGCAATGTACAGCACATTTTCCATCTCTGCAAACTTTGATCAAAGAATATTAGTAAGTATAAGTAGTAAGTATAAGCATTTTAAGATTAGATTTTTAGAGCTTCACATATTTCTGAGTTAACATCTATCCAGTATATTTTTCCGGTGCCAGAAATATCAGTTCTTTGCAGTAATGCAATTTAATTATGTTACTGAAATTCAAGAATTTTTGGGTTTATTTCACCTAAACCTAATGCTATCCATGTGTTTTACATTTACACAATTTTGTTTTTGCTGTTTGACTGATAACTCACATGATTTATTTTTCGTTACTCACTCAGCATTGTTTAAGGCCAAGGCTAGGGTGCTTAGAGTAGTGCAAAATACCAGTATATCAGAAAAACAGCTAACCAAATAACGTTTATTTTTGCATAACTTTTTAGGGTATACAATTGTTTCGAGTCAAAAAGGGCCCGAAATGTTGTACATTTGCTTGTTCATTTTGTAACATAATTAAAAAAAAACTACCATTTTTTTCTTTTGTAGCTTCACTGATTCACTTCAAGATTAATTCCATTAATATTAGAGTGTCCATTAATATTAGTCAATCAAACACACTGAGAAGAGGCCGATTAAGACCATTAGCCAGTACAAAGTGATGGCTAATGAAACACTTCAAAGGCGCCTGGCTGCCATCCCAAGCCGAAACTCACTAGCCCCCTTATGACTCCTCTCCTCCCCATTTAAGAACATGTTAACTGCTATCAAGGGCTAGCAGGCTAATTTAAATTCTGACATTTGATATCTGAAGTATAAGAAGGATCAGCCATTTAGCCGGAAAAGGGATTACTCTTCTATCACTTTTCTCCCTTCTCACACACACTATGCTATGCACCCCCTCTACTGCTATATCCATGCCTTCCAAGCACCCCCCCCCCCCCCTCCAACACAAAATGCTCAGTCTTAATCAGGCCAGATTCATTAATTTGTTTGCCGCTAAGCACTTGGCAGATCAATGGCAGGAAAATGTGGGTTGGTGTGGATTCTTAGCAATCACTTTTGAGTGAGATTTCAGGTCTGCCAATCGTATTACTGCACATTTATTATACTAAAATCATGTGCTGAGCTTGCACTTTAAAATTCTGTTGATCATATACTGTATAAGATCAACTGACGCCATCAAGACAAAAGAAAAATTAAGCCTTTCATTTTTTAATAAATCCATGACATATTAATTATTTTTATTTTTTTAAATGTGTATTACAGTTTAATATTCAAAAATGAGCCATTTCTTACATTTTACCTTATACGCAACTCATATGCATAACCAACAACACCAGCACAATCACACAGCAACTGAATTAGTAATCAGTTTCATATGCTAATTACCATGACCATTATTTACAATAGTCATGTGTGCTGTTCACTTAAGATTGGGAAATAGCTACAATCACAGCATTGTAGGATGGTGAAAGGTATACCCTTAGACCCACTCCTCAGTTCAGGGATGGTTGTGCCTCCTTGACTTTCCATTCAAACCACTGTTCCTTCCTATTCAGGATGTAAACTGCAGAGTTCTGGCCTAACAAGTTAAATCTTCTGTATTGTATCTGTTTTACCAGCGGCTGTTTGGTTTCCCCAATGTACAACTTCCGTCAATCCTTCTGACATTTAATAGCATACACTACGTTGTTTTGTTTGTGTCTGGGGACCCAATCCTTGGGCTGGACCAGTTTCTTGGGGTTTGAAAGCAACTGAGAAAATATGCATCCGAATTGTTTTGCTACTCCCACCACATATGGAATTCCCACTGGTTTTCGCTTATGCAGCAGTTGTCCTTCTGATGGATCTGATGGAGTACTGTTTGGGTGTTTTCCCTGCTTTGCTTTGCTTTTTAATGTCCAGTTTGGACAAATGCATTTACCTCAGCCTGCGTAAGAGGTACCTCATCAGACCTGAAATCTGTATTGATGATACCTTCAGCTGAGGAGAACCAATGTCATCAAACAATCAGGGAGGCACAGCTACATTATCAGCCAAGCATGGTGATGGGGTAATATTTTTAGCTGGGCTGAGAGACAAAACCATTGTCTCAGAAGAATGAGGGGGTGACAATGAGATGCCCAGTCTGGGCTGGTGCTCCTGGCCCCAAGCATTGTCTCAGGAACATCAGTGCTTGGATTTTATCCAGCAAGTCGGCAAGGTTCTAAAGTTACTACTGTTTCACATGAGGAGCAGACTCTGCATCAACATGAGTTTTAATGGCCCAATGTCTGCAGCATCCAGGTTCCAGCTGAGCATTCTGGCACAATTACCCCAGGAGTTGGATGCAAGTGCAGACATACTTTTAATTTAAACCAACATATAAACAAAGGCAGGACAATCTTAAGAAGCCCTACTATTCAGAGAAATACAACCACGATGCCTGGCAACAAATGGTAAGAACTGTAGAGCTTATGTAGGATAGTAATCAGGAGAAAACACATCCCAGGTGTGTAGCAAAACAGAAAATGATGTTCAAATATCGAATGACGTTGTCCTGTATATATCTGTATATATATATATATATATATATATATATATATATATATATATACACATATACACACACACACATCTATA
>JAOVVF010000026.1:8739919-8765919 GCA_028565595.1 Duopalatinus emarginatus
CTTTTAGGAACATAAATAAGCTATTCTTATTTT
Organism: Duopalatinus emarginatus; assembly: GCA_028565595.1. Classification (NCBI taxonomy): domain Eukaryota; kingdom Metazoa; phylum Chordata; class Actinopteri; order Siluriformes; family Pimelodidae; genus Duopalatinus; species Duopalatinus emarginatus. The sequence goes on from JAOVVF010000026.1 coordinate 8,739,953, forward strand.
TCATGACATGAAAATGACAAATATGAATAGGGCCCCCAGGTGGCCAATTTGAGTGAGATGGTATCTGTTAGTGGTTGTAACTGAATCTATCATTTTGACTGACCGATGGATTATTTTTATTATTCTAATACATTAAATCATTAAAGGTTAAGCACCACCTAATGGACACCCCTGGTAATTTTACATGGTTTTAGATACTGAAATATATAGAACAACAGAAATTGATGGGAAAACCAGAGCTTGCTACGGAAATGGTACTGTGTGACATCACTGGTGGACAACAGTAAACACCATTACGACTGACTTGGACTGCGAATTTCCAGGTGCTGGTTCTTCAGACTTCAATAACATTTCTGAATTTGATTAATCTGCAGTGACCGTTACGGTGACTGAATATCATAAGGAAATGACACAGCTTTTTGTCATTTTGCATTACCATGAGTACATCTACTAGTGTTGTTGTCCACCACCTATGTCACTTGTGACGCCTGTGACCATTTTCTAACTATCAATTACCACAAATTAGGAACTCAAATTCCTCTGTATTTATGTGTTTGACACTTTCATATGAGCTGGTGCTTAGCCTTTAATCAACCTCTTGGAACATAGATGCAGCAAACTAATCTGCCTTATGGTTCCTGAGAAAAAGTTCCTACCTTCTCAGCCACAATATAAGACCCTGCCCCAAACTTTGCAATATAAATCAGTTCATAATGGTTTGTTGTTGGTGTTAGATTCAGAGAATACATACTAAATAGATGTGAATGTGACTATGCAGTGGAACTGACCTCTACATTTGACCCATCCGTGAAGTGAAACACACACATTCACACACCTGGGGGGGCAGTCAGTACACATGAGGGTAAGGTGCCTTGCTCAAGGGCACTTCATTCGAGTCATGTCATTATTTCTGTAAAGCTGCTTTGGGACAATGTCCATTGTTAAAAGTGCTATATACATAAAATTGAACTGAATTGAATGTCAGTTGCATGGATTGAGCCGGGGATTTTCTGGTCCCAAGACTGGTTCTTTAACCACAAGCCTACAGCTGCCCCACAACTGTAAAATGATCAATCACAACAATCAGCTATTCTAATTCAGTACGTTATAATTAACATGACGGTCAACATAATTATTCTATAATTTAATAATATATTCTATAATTCTATAATATGTGTTTGTGCTCCATTATATGATACCGAGTTGGTTAAAAAAATTCAGCAACACTCAATAAATATAAAATCTCAATAAACGCTGGATAAAGAGTTGTCTCTTATTTCTTTTTGGTCCCAAGAACTTGTTTTGTTGGTAGTGCAATTTATAGTACACACTTACAAATGTGCTCTCCAAGACCCAAAAGCTTTTCTCTAACTATTTATTAGAACAAAGATGTGTAGACACACACTGCTAATCACACTGTGATTGTAAAAAGTACACATGCACAAGGCTCATCCCATTACACATGTCAACAGAATCTAATTAGAAAGCCACAAACACCATCTCACACTCATTAATCCAATCACACACACACACCCACATGCACTACTTTGTCCCAGAGTGTGAATAAGAGTGGACAGTACACAGTTCATCTATGTAAATACAGAGATGGGCCTCTCTGAGGTAACAAGTTTACACTGCTTATTTAGCCTGTTTGCATTGATCCAAAGACAAATCACTTCACCACCGCTCTCAAATTAACCTTCTGTGTCATTAATCATATCACTAATTGGTGCAATAATAGCGCCATTAGCATATGCCATCTCCAACACTCAGTAAACAGGGAGAACCCCAGTCAACCCAAACACCCCTTTGTGTATTCGCTGTGCACACATTTAACACCTCATTTTACACAAACTTAAACTCAGATTTTACAATTCTCTAACAGCAGCTTTTTAATGTATCTAATGTATCGTTTTTATGTATCTAACAATGCTCTGACATGCATAGGGGCTAAAATAATGCTGCACAGTGGATGGTTATGGCGATCAACAATTAAACATTGTATAATATATTTTTGGTAATATGCATCACTCCCAGCTCCTTACTTTATACAATACTTTATACATGAAATTAACTATCAGTAACTAAGATGTTGACTTTCTATTGAATATTCTGAAGGCTCCTGATCAATAAATCACTTAACAAATATTTAGAATAGTTCATTTTTTTCTGCTATACACCACTGTTTTGTATAGTGTATATAATGCCAAGGTTTTTAGGATTCTGAGATTTAAAAAAATAAATAAAAAGGTTTGGTACAAATTCAAAATACATTTTTTACAGCACACCAGTAAATCAGCTGGTAAAAATTAACAAACTGACACTAAATCTACTTGACTTCATTCACTACCTTCTTCGCAGAGGTCAAACCACACTAGGGAATTCTCTGTGCAGGTTGACTAGTGTAGAAGGTTTTGGATAATTGATACTGCATGACTCTTTTCTAGTAGGATTCTGGTCTGAGTTCTTGAATCCTGATTTACCTTTACTAGTTTCAGATACTCCAAAAAATAAACTGGATAAGGGTGTCTGCTAAATACCGTAAATGTAATTCGCTCCGATAATTAAGGTAAACCGCGACTCAACTTTACAGCACTGCTTGATTGTATAAAGCATGTTTTCTTTAACTTCTTCAACCATCAATTTTTATAATAATGTTTATTATTATAATTTATCAGTAATATATGGAATACTTAATAATGTAATAATTTCAAGCACAATTTCAGAACTGCTTTGGTGTTATTTTAATTAGTTATCAATAACATGGTTTACAATTTAAGGTCTAACAAGTAAAGAACAAGGTGTAAGGCAGCATGCATGTAGTATATAGCAAATACTAAATACCTTCTTTTGATGATTTTAGTGTTGTGAACCACCAAAACCAAGGAAAATCCTTCAATTTACATAGATTTAGTAAAAATTTTTAAATTATGTAACTTATCTAGGTTGTCTTTTTTTTGTACTTTGCTTTTAATACCTAAAATAACTGTTAAAGATTTAAACCCAAATTGTGAAATCATACTGTAATTATTTCCAGCAAGTCTCTAAAAATTCAAGCCAGCAATCTCTCCATAACATGCTAATATTCAAGGAAGCCAGTCATGTGGTGTGGAGGGATTTGGAAGGATGAAGTGTGGGAGCCTAGGCTATGTTCTTCCGTCTAATAGAAGGAGACAAGTGCTTAGAGTGCTCCACAAAAGCCAAACATTATAAATAATTCTAAAAGCTAAGGAGGCTTCTTTATAGGAGAGCCTACCTCTCTTTCTTGACATCTGAGGCTCTGTGCATGCCACCACCAAGAATGTCTTTTCAGCTATCAGTTCCAATGAACTCTGTAGACCCACATGCAGACTTTTATTTTATTTCTGCTGAAATCTTCTTTCCAACAGAGCGTAGGATGGCAGCGAGCCTACAAACTCGGTTTGGTGTTCGCAAACATGCTCATCACACGTGCATACGCTCAAGCATGGTCACAATGCGCACGTGTGCACATGACCAATTTACTCTAATAAATATAACTCGGTCACAGTTATACTGCAACACACGGGACACTAAACGCAGAAAGACACGCACACTCAAGATGCAGGGAGGCTGCAGGGAGGTGGAGTGTGCTCAGACATGTCTTGTAAATCTCTTTCTGAAAGAAGCTTTTGGGATGTAGACAGAACTTACACACTGGGCTCTGAGGGAGAGCAAAAACACTCCATTCATCTTTCTCTCTCCCTCTCAGCTCTTGTCCTTTTTTTCCTCTACGTTCCAGACTCTCTTGACACTTTTCCTTTCCTTTCTTCTCACCATATCACCTTGTTTTTTTTCTCCCCATTTTATTCTCCACTACTGTCTTCACCAGCCTGTTTGAAACTGATCCTTAAGTAACTCCTGCTAACCTCTTTGCCCATTCTCTCTCTTTCCTTAAAAATCAGCCTTTGGAATCAAGGTCTCATTTTATCAAGTAGTGGCAACAGCGCACATAAAATTCATTAAGAACCTTCCTTTCTTAACCTTAATGTCAGATTCCCCTGGCTGCAGTGAGTAATGTCCTGCCTCTTCATAGACAAAGAAAGTGTAGACAAACTGCGGGTTGATGGGGGAAAATGTTCCATCTTTTCTGATAAATGGCACCTTCATCTCTTGCCATGGCTGCTGCGAGACCCATTCCAACTCAACACTACACACTTCGACCTAAAGAGCCTACATGTGTGTAAGGCCATGAGAACAATGAACTATTCTGTAAACACTAACCTCGTCTTCATTCATGAAGACCGGAGTTCACCAAGGTCTGTTAACAAAGCAAGGAGAAGAATTAACTCTTCTCTTTAAATGTATTACATATTATTTTCCACTCTCATATCCTTCTCTCTCTCTCTCTCTCTCTCTCTCTCTCTCTCGCATGCATGCTCCTTTAAAGAACTAACTAGTCTGTAAAACTATTCCACTCCAACCACTTTCTCCACCCCCTGTAAGAAACTTGGCATTGTAAAGAAAAAGGGAGACCGCCATTAGCTCCAGTCTTCCTTCAATGCTCCCTGTTGGGTATTGTTAAAACACAGCACCTCTCCTCTCCCCACATTTGTCCCCCTCCTTCTCTTACAGCCGCCCCCCCCCACCACAATCCATGGTGAGGCTCTTGAACACTTTGCATGAGAAAAAGTGATTACTCTTCAGATGCTCTGCTGACAAAAGAGGAGTCTTTGGGTTCATCTGTAAATGTGCTCACAGAGTTAACACCCTGCCCTCCCCACTCTCAGCCTCTTGTTTTGTTTTTATATGGAGGGTTGATATTTGTCTTACAGAGGGGGTGAATAGGGACTTTGACATTTTTGTGTGAAGTGATTTGGAGCAAACCAGTGGGACAACAACTTAGACATGAAGAAGTGGCTAAACGCATGCACAATCAGGAATGAGATGCAAAGATAATTTGGGATTTGTAACATATACAAGCAATAATGCGTTAAGGCCTCATTCCCCTGGTCTGGGGTCAAAGGTTAAGTCATTCGAATTGAACTGAGACTAGTTTACACCTGGCATTAACATACATCATAGGTGACTGGATGAATGAATGAGAAATGAGTTGACAAATAAAAACTTTAAAAAGCAGCTGCTTTCTATCTTTGCCTTTGTAGCATGGTCTTTATCCATTAGCCTCTTGGCAGAGAGCGCTACCCTTCAGGACTATTACCTAAACTTCTGTTGTCTCTCCAGTAAAACAGTTTACTTTCTTAATTGACACTTAATTGACACTCGTGCACGATACAAACCTCAACAATAACACTCCATTGCCGATAGTACACACATACTGCTCTATTTCACACCGAACGAGGCAGCACACGGCTGTGCTTCACACTACGGCATAAAAAAATTCTAGAACCAGTCAGGACTTTCAACAACATGCAAGCTAATCAGCTGGTAATCACCTGCTTGGGATAAGCAAACATGAGCATCCTCTCAATCACAATCTTGCAAAGTTGGGTTTTATTTTTTCTTTACGTTGGGACCCCTTAAGCCAAAGAAAATCGTTCAATCATTCATGTTCGGCCTGAACTCATTTGTCCTCTGTTTCTTGCTCTCTTCCTTGATGAAGGAGAAAACAGTTAGCCTAATTGAAAGGTCAGCGAAATGGCTTCCAGAGCCAAAGGCAACACTATCCCATTTTCCTGTAAAAATAGCAGCACAGACACACAGAAAATATCTTTAAACTCTGAATCCACTGAATCCATTTAAACTATTTGACCCTTGGAATGAAGAATACTGAAGCTTTCTGATTCTCACAGCACCCATGTCCAAATTTTAACCAGCAGTTTCTTAGTTTCTTTTTGGTTTCTTAACTCAGGAATTGTTAACCTTTGAGAAATAAGATGCACACCAGTACAAACAGAAGACCTTAGCCCAAAAATAACTTCTTACTCATTCAGTATTATAAAAAAGCTCATTTATTCATAATAGAAAGTAAAGTTTTTGCTTTGTACGACATCTGTATTTTTTTCAATGTCTTTGAGCAAATGTTTCCTGTATGTATTGCAATGATAGAAGCCTCATAATGAAGGATGCAAAAAAAAAAAAAAACGCTTAAAAAGAGGTAGGGCTTCTTAGGGTTAACAGACCACAACAGGTGAACAAGAGCTTACTGTGGAACAGATGAGACTGCATCAGTGAAAAACAACACATGAATGAGAATAAAGATGGATGGTTGCAAAGAGAAAAGGGAAAGCAGAGAGATAAAGAAGAGAGAAAGGGGAAATGGAGAGAAAAGGGAGGGAAAAGGGGGTTGTCCTGATGGAGAGGCAGATCAGAAGCATGCCCTGAAGGGCTGACTCAGCCTGGGGATTAGTCAGAGAGAGAGGGGGAGACAGTGAGACAGACAGAGGGAGTGAGAAAGAGTCCCTTCCTGCACGGAGACACACCCCTTTGTTACCTCCTCTGAGACACAAATATGGACAGACACTTTTGACATGTCTCTACTTTAACACAACAGCCCAACTTTGTGTCAACACAATACAGCCAAATACATAGGCAAGGCTGACAGCCCATCCTCTCTTTTTTTTCAGAGCCTTATATCACTTTTTCATAGCTCCTGCTACTCACTTTGTTCTCTTTTTCTCTACATGCTTTATGTACTTTTCATTTGAAATTTAAAGTGAGATATCTACACTGAGAATTCTCATTGTTAAATGAAGATATTTTAATCAAAGCTGTATGAAAAAGTTAGGTTTTACAGCATTCAAGGCTGTTAGTCATTTCAACAAAGTGCAAATAAAAGTCAAAATTTTAAGGGTAATGTACATTTTTCTTATTCTCCCAGGGTGACAAACAAAAAGACCAAAACCATAGTAATAAGAAGAGAGGCAGCACTTCTGGTGCAATGCCTCACGGAGAAATGTGCACTGTTCACTGTGTGTCCCTGTTAAAGATCCATCATAACAAATCACTCCCATATGCCTTAGTACAAAAACTAATCAACACTGCCTACCATCAAACATCAAACTTAAAAAAGAAAAGAGAAAAAAAAAATCAAACATTTCCCAGAGCACTTCTGTAATCTCCATCTAGGATCAATCCCAGAGATGCTGGGGGGAAAAAGAAAACTTTCACCCCGCTTATCATCATATTGGTTTGGATGGGCTAAGGGGGCTATTTAAACACATATTAGCATGATAATGGCCTGTTGTTAACCACCTCATCCTCACCGATGCGTGTACACCTACACACACACACACACACACACACACGCACTACATTTATAATTACAGGTGATACATGCTGCTTTAGGGATTAAGGCAAGGGCGTCTTTCTGAAACACTGGGCTTGCCACAAGCTACAGAAACATATGTGTTTTTAGGATTAGTGAACTACGGATTTTAAACATTTACAGTTATGAAACAGTAATGACCATATCTTAGAATATTAGAGAAAGGAAAATGCCTTCAGCATATATAATCATATATTAAGATGTATGATATTTATCATAGTGCAGGATGCACACATAATATTTAATATGACACAAATATTTTCAAATACTGAAAGCAAAGAAAGTATATATTTATATATACTTATATAGTATATAGCATAGTATAAATATATACTTGTATAGATATATTTATATCTTGATTATTTAATATTTCAGATTATGCACTATTTCTACCTCTCTGTTTAAATATAAGCAATTTGTGATATTGACCATTTTTAAATGCTATGTACAATTTTTTTTTCAGGATTTTTAGTTCTTTTCTCATGCCTAATCTTTCCTAATAAAACCTCTGTTCAGATAGCACTCTGATCTAAAATGAGTCACAAGGTTTTGCACGAACTTGTGGAGAGCACCCCAATACACTGTTATTAAAGCAAACAGAGGACATAAATACTACAAAACTCAGAAATTCATTCAATATTTTAAAGACTTAAAGTTATTTTACTCAAATTGCTGTCAAAGTAATTTGTAATAAAAAACTGCTGGATTAAACAATGTCAAATAGAAGCATTTTCACAAATGTTCTCAGACTTTTCGATCCCTTGTGCACAGAAATACATGTTGACACCTGTTATTAAAACATAAATTTTCACAATTATATATATTTCCTATGTAGGGTTATAATTAGTTTGAAGCTCACATTACTGACTTTTTACATTTTTGGAAATTATTGTGACCTACCTAATATTTAAGTAAGGAAAAAAAGGAAATACACACAGTAAAAAGCTCTAAAGTGAATCCTATCTTTCCAAATTCTCATGTAATGAAGTATTTAATCAATAAAGTTGAAGGTAAAGCAGTAAGGACAGGTGAAAGGCCTACATTTAAAGCATAGCTTGTAATATATGTAATAAAAAACCTCCTACTTAAACTCTAAACTGCAGGTTAAAACATGGACTAAACTGAAAAATACCTAAAGTGTGTGTTTTGCTGTTTGACTGATTTGAAAAGCAGCCGAACTGTATTTTTAAAGCATTTCTTTAAAACAAATTACACACTTTAAAAAACGTCTTATAGTGGGAATTATTTTAATTGGTATAAATCGTATAAACAACTTTACAGAAACCTCTGATAAACAGTTTAAATGGAGAACTTCGCCTCAGGTTCATGTATAGATAAGAGGATAAAAATGAAACCAGCACGCCTTTTTCCCCCGGTAAGTTTTCTGTACTGGAATACTGGGATTTACAGACAACTTTTTATTTATGAATACATAAATGTATATTTTATTAGTAATTTATAGAGTCTATAGAATAAACCGGTTTATTTCTCGGAGTTGTCCGTGCTCTGTATCATGTGTGACTCGAACCTGCGGAGCAGAGCGGAGCGGCGCGCGCTCACACTGACCCGGCGGACAGCTATACGGACCAGGAGCGAAAAGTCCTAAAGAAGTGTGTAGTGTGAACACAGGGCACTCAGTAGTGAACCACAGGAAACTAAATTACACTTTCATATGGTGGAGTTTATTATGTCTGATTTAATTGTTCAGATCAGGCCTAATTTTTAACCGAAAGTGAAATTAAAGTACAAGACTCGGGGAGAAAAAACATAAAAATAAAAATAAAAAAACACCACAAATGAGAAAAACGAACATTAAGTTCTAAACAGAAATATATATAAATCACCAGTCTTAATATTCCAACTGTCCTGTTAAAATAACAAATAAATAATTCTGTTTATTCACAAATCAGCCCTGTACGCATTCAGACAATTAAAAAAAACAGTTCCAGGGGAAAAACGTTTTAAGTGGAAATTTAAAAGAAATGTCATTTAAATTAGATTCGGATTTCTTAATGATGTATGTGTGTGTGTGTGTGTGTGTGTGTGTGTGTGTGAGTGCGCGCGCTTGTGCGTGCGTGTGTGTGTGAGAGAGAGAGTGTGTGTGTGTGTGTGTGTGTGTGTGTATGCGCGCGCGTAGGCCACGGTCAAGTACTGAATGTAGAGGAGCACGTGAAGATCGTTCTGTAATCTGATGCCTCTGAGTATTTGCTCAGCCCCCCAAAAAATCTGTCCAGAAGAAAAAAACAAAAAAAACAGCAGCATCTCTAATGACTGCACCACCAGTACAGGCCAAAAAGGACAAAACTCGGCCTTACTGGATTTTCAGTTCACATGCACAATAAATAAAAACAGTTTACTTTTATAAAGGAGCGTTTTAAAAGACGCAGAGAAAAGATGGGAGTTCATTCAGTTTTTGAGAAATGAATCAAGTTTGCCAACATGGTGTGTAAAACGTCAGACACATTACACAATCAAACACAACTAATAAACACACACAGGATCGATTTAGTCATGCACTTGGTCATTACTTTCTGTAACTTAAATTATGACCTTCTTTGTAATTGTAACAACTTTTTCTCACACACACATGCACAGTCAGAGAGAGAGAGAGAGATAGAGAGAGAGAGAGAGAGAGAGAGAGAGATAGAGAGAGAAAGAGAGAGAGCACATTTTCTCAAACTTACGTTTCCGAATGCGGTTTTTTCCCCTGTGGAAAGAAATGTTCAACTTTTCCGAACTTTTCCTCTTCACTTTCTTTTCTTGTTCGTCGTAAATCTGCTGCTTTCGATGCTTTTCCCGCTTGAACTCCGGAGTTTTTCTTTTCCGACTTTTCTTCTCTTACTCGTCTCCTCCTTTTCTTCTCCAGGACGCTCCGAGTACCGCACTAACACTCGCAACTTTCTCTACACGCCTGCCAGAACATTACAAGCCAAAGCGCGCGCGCGCACGCACACACACGCGCACACACACGCGCAGAAAGAGAGAGAGAGAGAGAGAGAGAGAGAGAGAGAGAGAGAGATTCCTAAAGCTTTATGGCAACAAAGAGTGTGGTTTCCAGCCTTGTGGATACTTTATGTGGAGTGTGCAACTCCAGCTGCCCTTTCCTTCGCATGACTCCTCCCTCAGCGCGTACACACACACACACACACACCCTAGCTCCCTTTCTACCCGGCTCTTTTCTCCTTTCTTCCTCTCTCCCTACCCGTCTCCCAGTTCAACCACTGCTCCTGCCATTGAATCTGGTCTTTTGTGCACATTAGATATAAAAACTGTAGGATTGTGTTGTATGTGATTTTACATATAGTACACTATAACCTGGACTGTAACTTCGAGACCCACACACAAAAGGCTATTCTTTAGTATCATGCTGTAACTGTATATACCCTATTACTAGGCTACATGTGTTTTGAACTAGATTATTATTGTTCTTAGTATTAGGTAGTAGAAGTAGTTGTATTTTCACACAATTTTATTTTATTTTTTGTATGTACCTATTACGTTTCATCATATTTTTTTCAATGCCTACAAATAAAATAATTTTAGTTATCACATTAATAAGCATTATAACTAGATCACACATGATCCAACTCTCTTTTTCAGTATATACTGTATACATAAATAAGCATAATAGTTTACACATTATCCAGAAATGTTTGTAAAGTAAAAGATCAATTATGAGAAATACCTGTACATCACATAAATAAAAACACACACAACACTTACAGTCAAATATAACACTACAGTTATTCTAAGCAATGTATATGTATTTGCTTAGACAAACCAAGGACAATCTAACAGTCATTCATTTTATAAACAGGGCCTCCAGTGGCGCTTGGACATAATCAATATACACCATCGATACATGGACAAATTAGACTGATAAGACATACCTGTGCCCACCATCAGACAAGATGATATCAGATAAAGCATGAAATCACAGTCTTGACTGTCACCGAGAGCTCTACTCATTTATCCACACACAGGTGCCACTTACATCTCAGTCAATATTACAGGCACAAACGTATGATAATGATTACGCACAGCATATTCTTATGACTAATAACACTTTTGTGTTTCCCCTTAAAGTTTTGTAGACATGAGTGTGGCATGGTAACAACATAATAGTTGTGTCAAGAATATCAGTAGGGGAAAAGCAGTGTTATGCCAGTGTTTGTTGTGGCTGAGCCATATTTTACATTTAGGTAAGTATGGAAAATGTCTGAATTAGCAAACAAGCAAATGATTTAACTTCTATTGTAGTGGCATATTAAAGAGTATAGAGCTACCGTGATAATTCTATATGCCTGGCTATGAAAACAGCTGCCTTAGTGCCTTGTACTGAATTTAAAAAAATATTAACAATTATAATATTATACTATTATACTGGCCTACTTGTGCTAAGGCTTCTGTAGTCTCTATGTATACAGGCTAGATATCTGCCAAATGCATGTGCCACTTTTCCCATTTTGACGTTGTGTTATTGGCCTTGTATTTCCAATTAGGAGCCGCCATAAATAAACTGAAAAATTAAAATTCCTGTAGCTGTGGGTTTGTGACACTTGCATGACTCTTTCGCCATTAAATGAAGGCCTATTAGCCAACTAAGATTAAGCACACAACCACAAAACTACTTTTCTGCATAACTACCAGTATAAATAAAATGTTGGTATAATATCTGATGTGACACAAGAGACAGTGAGCAATGTCAAGAGACCGTGAGATTAGGCTAATTTGTTTAGCCTACCTAATTATCACCTTCATTAGAAAATCGAACATAGAAGTTTTGGCCAAACAAAACTTGACTGTAAATGATCAAGTAACTGTTCTAACAAGAAAAGGAAGAGGATGCTTATGACAACAGGCAATAATAATAATAATAATAATAATAATAATAATAATAATAATAATAAATATTTTTATTAATTATTTGTATTATTATTAATAGTAATAATAATAATAATAATAATAATAATAATAATAACAATAATAATAATAATTATTATTATTATTATTATTTTTATTATTATTATTATTATTATTGGTCAATGTTCTGTATTTTATTTCACCTTTTATGTGAAAAGTAAGTAAAAACTATCTAACATGTTGATTGCTCAAATAAAAAAAAAAGAGGTAATGGTCATTATGCATCAGCACTGGAGACAGAGTTTACCCAGTGGACCCGGTGTCCTTAAGTGTGTGATTAAATATAAATTTACTAGACTGCAAACAGTAATATAATCAGCTGATAATTTATGTTGCTAATTGGTTCACAGTGTTTGGGCAAACAGTATCTATAGTTCCTTCACAGTTTGTGTATAATTACAAATACAATGCAGTGTTCGAAAAACCTGTAATTTTACAATGGTGATGTAAATCAACAAGAGATATGATTCATTGAGTCTGAATGAACTGTAATAGATCCCTGGGAGATATGTTTGAGGTTGAGGAGGAAATTGGGGTAGCAGGGCTTAATTTAATGGTGGCAACTGCCACCCAGAACCACCTTATTAACATGTTAATAGAGATAAACAAATCATTCTGAATAAAATAACGCCCCAAATCGTTTGGGTACTGGAGAAACCTTCAGATGATTTCCCCCTTACAGTGCCATGCATATACAGATCTTTATACTGAATACATCTTGCATCTGAATTCTGTGACCTTTTGACCACTGTGACCAGGTTGCTGGGGAGTATTCCTTTTATCCTTTATACCTTTATTTCTTTCCTTATAAAGCAAGAAAATATTAAAATGTTCAACAGCTGACATGACAAAATGTGTAACAACAAAAAAATTTTGCACCTTAAATTTATTCATTTTTGATATATAAAAAAAAAGTCTAATACTGTTCTATACTGTTAATAATATTGGTAAAAACTTACATAATGTTAATGTAGCATAAGATTTACTTTAATTCAGTTGGCCTCCCCTGGTACGTAAATAAAAAAAACCCAGCATGTGAGGTCCAAGAGAAGGACTCAGGAATTTTGAATTTTACCAAGTTCTAGGCTCACATTTATTTACTGCTTTCAAACAAACTCTACAAAAACACAAACTAACTGAAGGATTCTCTCATGAGCTTGCAGCTTCATCTCACTCAAGTTCACCTTCCAAGTGTGTGTGCATGTGTGTTGCAAGGTCTGACAATTTTGCCTCTCTCTTTCTCTTTCTTTTTCTTTCTCTCGCTCCTTACGGCACATCCTGGAAGCACAAAAAAGATACACACAAGTCAAATCCCATTAATAGGATGTTCAGGCCAGAGAACAGTCCCGGGCTGCAACTGACTTTCCCCCTGATGAGAGAGGTAATGTGCCTCCTGGTCTGTCAACTACCTTGAATTTTAGCAGCTAAAGTACCAGATTCAATTGAGTGTTCCACACATAGGGTGAAGACATTGGAGCAGGGCATAAAGGGGTTTTCTAGCAAGTTTGGACCACCCATTACAGCCCGGTGGTAATGAATCCACTCTGCCATTCCTAAATTGCTCCAGTACCTGTTTCACATCTTGCTTCTCTGCCATCAGCTACCGGTGACAGAAGTCCTTTAGCTGCTAAGAGTAAGCAAAAAAGCAGTCGATGTGAGTGAGCTGCAGCAGTTGGAAGTGTCTGCGTTGCTTTTAAGGTGTCTGACCAACGTGCTGCAGAACACCCTCTTGACTTTGGACTTTTTGTATCCATAGTGGCAGCTACTATGCAGTAATCTGGGCTTACCCTGAGTCACAGCACCCATTTCTCATCTAGCCATTCACAGCTGCCTCAGCCTCTGTAGATCTCCATGAAGACCTCCAGATCAACCATCTTGGTAAGGATTGGGTGTGTTAAGGACAGCTGTTGCTTATGGTGCAGGTTGAGAAGCACTTGGTCTTGGGTTTGAGCAAGGCTTGTGAAGGATTTGACAAGCTTGGTAAGTGAAGAAGCTTAAATGTCGACAAGTAAGGAAGTCTTCCCAGACCCAAGGTTTCGGCACAAATGTTAAAACCTGGTGTGTGAGGTGCAGGAAGCAGGTTGGATTTTTTTATAGAGTTCCAAACTCACATTTATTTACTGCCATGCTTTTCAGCATGCTTTTCAAAGGCAAACTAATTGAAGGATTCTGCCACAAGCTCATGGATTACTCAAGTTCTCAGCTTAATTTCCCAAATCAAGTTGCCTGTCCAAGTTTGTGTGCCAATTCTGCCACTCTGGTTATGGCACATCCAGAAAGCACATAAGTCAATTGCTGATAAAAAGATACATGTGAGAATCATCAAGCGTCACATGCCGGTTTGACCCGCCTCCTCTCCATCCACAGCTGATCCTCAACCACACCCCAGCTGCCACTGTATAATATATTTCATGTACATATTGTCTTCTTGTCATGTCTTGTACTTTGTTTAGTGCATTGTTTATTTTTGAGCTGTACTAAAGCCAATTAACACCAATTCCTTTGTGTGGCAAAAAAAAAAGAATCCTCAGTCTTTATATTTGTCTAAATAAAAATGAAATATATCCCCAAATAAAGCCATATTTAATACTTTAAAACACCCTTTTACCACAACACTGGACAAAGTGAAGCTAAAGAAAGTACTGATAGAAACAATACGCAGTGTAGAACAGTACAAAAAAAAAAAAAAATAGCAAAGCCAAGTCCATAACATGAGACAACCCATTACATTCATTACATTCAACATCTATATTTAGTCAACATTAAAACCTGCATTTTTATCTGGGTTTTATATTTTATATATTTGATGATATTATAATTCTGTATATGTGTAACACTACTGGTGCTAGCAAATAGATAAAGAAATGTGAAGAGTTGGAGAGGAGAAATGTCTCAGAGGAGGAAAAGAGACGAGAGCAGAGTGAGGAGGAGTGAGGTGGATTGAAGAGTGGTGAATCCCATAAGTATTCTATCAAAGAGTAAGAGGATACCAGGGACTGAGCTTTTGCCTAGAGGCAAGTAACCATTGGTCTCCCAAGAACATATTCCAAAGTCAGCCTTGGACAGGCAAAGCACACATCAAAAGCAGCCATGATGCTAAAGTGGTTATAGAGGAGACAAAAAGGGATACAGGTCTTTCTTTGGCCTCCCAGGAGTCCCAGATATCACCCCAATTAAAGAAATCCTGCCCCACACAAGCACCGACTTAGTGACTCAGTACACATATCTCTGTTGTACGTTTTCTCTTATATACTGCTGTCTATTTCTTTCTACTCTTTTACAGGATGTCATTCACATATGCAAATATTTTTAAATATACATTTTTTGGAAATACTGGCCAGTTGAAAATTACCAGTTGAATAATTAGTTGATAATTATGAATGAAACACAAATTAATTAGAAAAAGTAGGATATTCCAATTTTAACAGAGATTAAAGGTGTATTTACAAAATAAAATTGGTAGTAAATACAATGAACAGGGTCTCACAACTACAATTTTGAGCAATTATGCTAAATGAGAAACTAGTAAATAAAAAACACTTTAAGACATAGAATTTGGAAAACCAGAGATTTTGTGCAGTGATGTGTGATGCCATTATAACCCCAGTATTTGGCAGCGCACATTCCATTATGTCATCTGACAACAATTTGCTAATGATTACATGTTTTTAATTAACAAAGAATGACAAAAATTGTAACCATTGCTTGTGTTGTTTGTTATTTTGCTTGCATGTGTCTTCCGTCCTGGTCTCTGCCCCTGTCCTGTACCTTTAGCGCTTAAACATTCTATGGTTATCCTTCTCTGCGTTCCATGCCTAAAACTGTGTCTGTGTTACCATGCATGATGTCTACAATAATTTGTCTGTACCTTGACCCTCGCTTTGTTTTATGACAGCAATTTGAGCTGTGCAGTTCTTGGCATTGACCTGGATGTAGAGTTTGGGGGATGGTGTGGCAGGGGGTTGGGGTGGCATCTTAGGGAAGCAAGAAATCCTGCAGCTTGGTGGTGGGAATATGGCCAGTCCAGGCTTGAATCTGCAATGGTTCAAGGAAAAGAAAATCATGTTTGTTTTCAACTAGCTTCTCTTCACCTCTCTCTGAAAATGCCATCTTTTATCTTTCCCAGTGTGCTCTGGAGAGATGGAGCAGCTGTGGCAATCATCCATCGCCAGCTGTGTTTTCTTACTGTTCTTCCCTCCTTTGCCATGTGTGTCTTGGCTGTTCATAACAGTGGAGGTTGTGCTGTCCATTCAGCAACACTGTGTCTGTCGCTCAACAGCCCATCGTCATGTTGTTCATCATAATCGTAGATGACTATGTGGAATTCTGCCATACATTTCTTGGTGAATTAGCGGTTTATAGAACCCAGTATGTGTAAAGGAGGACTTGGGAGACATGTGACCTTTTTTTTTTTTTTAGCTGTATGCTTCTTTTCTAGTTTCTTTACTTCTGCCATGAGCACCTTTCAGCACATACATCCTCCACTTCAAAAATCAAACACTATTTACAGTTATGTTAGTTTAAATTCATGAGTAATGTGTTGTGTTGGGTCAGTCTCCAACTTACAGCATCTAGTGCAAAACATACACATAAATAAGATGCTTGACCAAATAGAAGAGTAAGAAAAGTCATGCAATTCTTGCTGGTTCAACACACCTCCCCTTTTCATCCACAGCCTATCTGCCACATACCCCCATTACCCAACTCAGGCCAGGGAACTGCCCAGGCTCAATTGATCTCAACTGTGCTATAATTGCTCTCACTTAGAGAGAGCTACTAGCAGATGTACAGCACTGGATGCTCCATTTTGCTCCAACACCTGTGACGCCTTCCGTTCATCACATCAGACTGCTGATGCCCTCCAGAGAAGTCAGTAAATGTCACACAAAACTACTTGGTAAACAGTCTGCTTGCATGGTTCTGTCCACTGGACTGAACCTGACATTCTTGTTTGGTGAAAAAAGTAGGTAGAAACTCACAGTAATAGTCAGTCAGTCCTGAGAATAGCCTTATCCCACTTTTGCTGTCAGGCATCTGGTATGCCCTAATTTGTCCCGGAAATGACTGACACCAGTGGATATTTGTGAACAGCCTGCATTGGTTCAGACATTGGTGGATTGAGGTATAGAGGTATAGAGGCTGGCTATTGATTTACTTATCCAGATGATCAGAGAGTTTTCCAACAGCAACCTCAGTGGTGGATCTCAGTATATTTATGAGAGACATGGGCAGCTGCCAGGGTGACATCTTGCTTAGGGCAGCATGGGGACTTGCACAATGTGAATGTGAAATTGATGATATAATGTCACTGTGTGGGCCAATTCACCTTGTCGGAGTGGGCACTCTTCTAGTTTGTGAGCAAGGCAGGTTACTGCCATGGAAGATCTCCCTCTCAGAAATTCAAGATGGTGAGAAGAATGTGAGGTAATGACATATAATTATTTGGAATTTTGGATGTGAGACTGGTCCATACAAGCTAGAACCACACTTGGGCCCAACTATAAAACACTGTAGAATGGTGCATGTGTGTCTGCTTTCTTACAGAGATGCTCACTGAAGAACTGAAGCTTGTTGAAGAGGACTGCTATCCAATGGTGTTGTGTTGTTGCATACACATCCACACACTATCCTCAACATCCTCTTATAGTCCTGATCTTGCCCTATTGGACTGTTACCTGTTTGGTCCCCTGAAAAAAAGCCCTAAGTGAATGAAGACTCAAATCTGATTAAGACTGTATGATGGACAAAGTGTATTGAAAAGCAGGAGATTATGTCAAAATATAATGTATTTGTGTTTTCTGGAAGATTAAAAGAAATTCTACAACCAGAGTGCAAATCATTTTTGACTCACCCTCGTATCTAGATGTATACTCTATAAATATCTTACCCAAGGACTATGCAATAAACTTTTCACATTTGTTTTCATTTAACCAAAACATAGTGTGTATAGGGTACTCTTATGTAAAAACACACATGGACACAGGTCAGTAACGTAGCCAAAGCTAAAGCTTGTTGATTTTTCTTATGCAAATTAAGTAGGGATTACGTGTTGGCAAACAAACTGCCTTTATTAAAGATTTTAGTATGCAAACAGGCCACAAAGAAGAGATTATTACTGCTAATCCAGTCAGCACTCAGGCTGAAGCAGAGAAGCCTTATACTGGAAGAAACTTGTATGAGATAGAATACCCTAAATCCTTGAAACCACCGAGAGTGTGAGTGTGTGTGAGACAGAGGCCACTCTAGCACTCCTCTTTTGGGGGTATAGCTTGTGTCCATTAGCATGTCAGCTAGATAATGAGCACTATTCCAGTTTTAATGTTGTGAGTAATTCTAAAAGGCAACCTTCAGCTATTTTCTGTATGATCCTCCAGGGATACCATGCTACATCAGGAACAGCTATATATTGAAAATTCGTTTCTATTGCCAGGGATTAAAAAGAGGTAGCGAGGCTATGTAATGTGCATTTATGTAAAAGTATACCAAATCCTCTAAAGCAGGCCCACTCCCGACACTATCTCTGCCCCGGCTCAACTGCTATTCTTCTCTTATATGCCAATATTCATATCTGTGCTCTTATCATTCTTTTTCTCTCACCCTCAGTTATTCCCAGTTATTTTTACTTACTTAATTATCTTCATCCTTCCAGTCTCTCCCCTCTATCATTTTTATTTAATTATAGTTCCTTTTAAGGGCCATTATGAACTGTACAATGTTTGTTGAATGAAATAAATATGCAAGAGGCAAAATATAACCCATGTCTGTTATTTCATTATGTCCAAAATATTTCATCATGACCCAAATAATAGGATTTTGCAAATATCATCATTCATATTTGGCTCAAATGTATTTTTTTCATCTCATCTCACTGACATCAAGCAGGGCAAGTACAGTACTGGATGAAGATTTGTTCTTCAAAGAGAGGACAAGAGAAAAAATTTTCTCCTCATGATGTGAAATGGTGCTTATATCCGCTTTAAATTTACACAAATGTCTTTTTACATTGTACATATAAATATGGACAAAAAAAAAAAAAAAAAAAAAAAAAAAAAGAATCCACAAACATAAAAAAGGATATTATAAGAAAACAGGAAGATATTCAATATTCAGATCTTTTGTTGCAAAACTGTTTTTAGCAATTACAGTTTAAGACTTCTGTTACAAGAATTAATTTTAAGGCATTGTGGTTCAATTTTGGCACCTCTGGCAAATCATTTTCACTTCACCAAGGTTATCAGGGTCCCTCTGATGGATGACAAAACCTTGGGTCCTGGCATTCATTTGGATGCTACCTTTACCTAATGGTAGTTTATTCTTTCAGCTGGTTCATGTGCCCTGCCATACTACAAAAATTATTTGGCTTGAGAAACATGATCAGGAGTTCAAAGTATAGTGACTTGGCCCCACCTCGCAACTTACCGGACTTAAAGGATCTGTTGCTAATGTCTCGGTGCCAGATACAACAACACACCTTCAGAGGTCTTGTAGAGATCATGCTTTGACACGTGAGAGCTGTGGCACAAGGAGAGCCTCCACAATAATAGACAGGTGATTTTTAATGTTATAGCTGATTGGAGTATATTATCTGCTAAATTAATGTGTTTCATTCTGACTTCACAGTGTGACATTTTTATGGGTTTGGAAATAAGACAGGTATATCACTTACTGGGTTTCCTGTACATGTACATCAGATTAAATATATTAGATAACTTGCATCTAAAGCACTCACTGTTAATGAAACTACAGTATTACTGGTCATGGGTTTAATGTACTGTGTTTAACAGAAACATGGATTAAAACAAACTGAGTCCTCTCTGCTACAGTTAAACAACCCAGACTAGTCTAAATGACAGAAGGAGACTTCACAATTACTTCTAATGATATTCTAGGTGTCACAAAAAACTAATGTGTAGGCAAAAAATGTGTATACAGTCAATTTTGCTGAATTTGTTTTCAAAGTTAAAAATTGAGTGCAGAGTTAAAATGAGTCAAAAATTAACTAAAATAAAAATAATCCCAGATTCTTCTTAATACTGTACCAAGTAAGCTATGAATAAGACACAACATCAAAATGCAATAACTTGATTAATCCTTTTTAATATAAAAAAGTCTGGGAATTTTTTTTTATAATTTGCCAAATAATTTGAACTCTAACCATGCTGATGACAATATAACTGCATTAAATCAGTGATTAGAATGTTTTACTTTCTTTCAAGAGCCCAAATTAATTTTACTATTTTTTTTCATAAAAATGATCAACTTGTGTCCAAGAATAATAAATTGTTCCCTGAGCACTAGAGGTTATGGGTCAGGGAAATGAAGAGTCAGGAGACAGATCTGCCAATATCCCTTTGTTAAATTTAGTGTCAAGTAAAATTGACCCACACTGAACCAATAAAGCAGTTTGTCAATGCAAGGTATTGGATACACATCATGTTTAGACACCACCATTAACTTTTCTGAAGTCCACACAGAAGTGGAATGCTTTTTGCACCGAAGCCACTAGACTTCTCCTTCACTGTGAGACTTTTGATTGTGGCCATATTGAGTATTACAATAAATTCCTAATACTACATTTACATTTATGGCATTTGGCAGACGCTCTTATCCAGAGCGACTTACAAGGTTATTGGTATTACATGTAGGCCAATGTAGTGTTAGGAGTCTTGTCCAAGGACCCTTATTGGTGCAGCACAGACTGGCTGCCCAGACCGGGAATCGAACCCTAGGTCTCACATGGGAGCCAATGATGTTACCGCTGTACCACACCAACCACTACACTACACTACTTGTGCTTTGACTTTATTCGTTCAGACAATATGATGATGGTGTTCAGTCATCAGGGCCCCTCAGCCCTTCATGTAATGCGCAAGTTGCTAAAGTCAGTATTGACCAGACTAACCTCGCAGTTATTCTGCTAGCGAAGCTCAGCCCGTAGGCAGATTTTCTATTAAAGCAGTGGCTGGACTCCTGAACTCGGATGTGGTTCATCAGATTTTGGGCCAGTATGTAAGAGCATCAGTAGACCTTTATGACAGCAGGAATAGCACTCTCCATCCACAATGATTTTCTCACATGAATGAAAAAGGAGTGATGGGGCTGATGTGCTAATGATTGGCCTCACTGCCTGGTTAGACTTTCTCCCAGTCTCTCTTCTCTTAAACATTCCACTTTGGATTTACCAAAACAATGACTGTTTGCTTCTGGTAGTGCTGTGGTGGCCAGCCAGAAATTAACATTTTGTATATTATATATTAACTACTGTATTTTAGCAAAGATCAGATTTGGTTAATATTTCTGTCAGATTATCTGAATTTACTGGAATAAACTGATACAGTACAGCTGGATTATGCGAGTATACTGCACAACGTACATAGCTTGTATATTTCTGAATAATTTACATTTTATATATTTTCTACTGCATGCTTTATTTATACTTTTCATTCTTTTGTACTCTGACATCCGATGTGGGCAGCAAAGTAGGAATTTCATTGTATAGGGAAACCAGTTTCCTTACTGTGCATATGACAATAAAGCTTTGAATCTTGAATCTATAATTTAGTCCTTTACTGTTGCACAAGTTTAATAGTAACAACCCAGATACATGCTATAAGTATAATGTGGAGGTAGGAACATTATTTCACTATATGTGAGAAAGTAGTCATATTAATAATTTTTGGAAGAGTATAACAGAAACTATATCATTAATTACCTCCAATAAGATACCTATATGCCCAAAATTGTGTATTCTGGGTTTATTCCCAATAAATACAACTATTTCGAGTGTAAAAAAAAAAAAAAAAAAAAAAAAAAAAAAAAAATTTAATATATGCCTCCTCCACACAAAACACAGTATATTTTGTAACAGTGGGTCAATGGGTGAAATCTCTTTCTCAGTGTATGGCCATGGAAAAACTGACAAAGTTATGTTAATTTTATAACATATTGGGAAATTTTTATTGCTTTCTGGAAAAGAAGTCAATGAAAGAGTTCCTGGGTTATTAATATTTTATGCAACATTGTTTGATTATGATAACGATATACAATCAAATTTGTGTTGTGTCAGATCACAGCATTTTTTTTCTTTACCTTTTTCTAATATGTATGTATGCGTATGTATGTATATATCGTTGTTATACTATGATCTAGATGTGTGTGTTTGTATATTGTTTAGGTGTATTATGTTAAAAAAGCAATAAATATAATTACAAATAAAAAGGAATATCTGAATTTATATGATAAACACATTCTTATTATTATTTGATTTAATGATAACCATCAGCACATTTCACATGACAAACAAGTTGAATGCATAGAATATTGTGACATTTATTTGTCTCCCCTATTAATTTAAAATCTGATTGTTCATGTTTATACTGGTTCTATGCAGGTCAAGAGTGACTGAGGATGAACTGCTTTCCTTTCATCCAAGCAACTGATCTCACAACCAAAGACTGACCATTAGTTCCAATAAGTGCTCGGTGTTGAAATGCTGTTGTGTTGTGATGAAGCTGTATAGTTTCAGGGTCCAGCAAACACTTTTTTTCACGCTGAACTTGCTGAAAGGCAAACCAGCATCCCTGAGGACATGCTACGAAAGACTATCAATATTTCATCAAACTACTGCTGTTTTCAGTGGACCAAGCTCACATTTTAAGCAAACAAAAGGCCTTCTGTGTCGGCCCCTAAAGCACGGAAGGAACTCTATTCTCTGAAAATGATCCTCAGTTGTAAAATCTGATACAAAACTTCGGAAAAAGAAACACGGACTGGTCCTCTGAGATTGAAATATCTCCAATATTTCCAATATCCACTAATTCAGGATCAGTATTTGACATTGCACATTTTAACAGAAACAGTAGTAATTGAGCTCACTATATTAGTTTGATATATAAGCCACTAAAATCTTTAGTCCTAACAAATCAATAAATTAAATTAACACTCAGCACAAAACATAAATGTGTATGCTTTATATCTCTGTGTGTGTTATAAGACTAAGAATAGCATGCAAGAACAAGAATAAGGAAAAGTCAAAAACCAGATAAACATACACCAAATATAAGTCTTGATTAATCAGCCAACAAGCATACTACTTGCTGTACTACACCAATAAGGGTCCTTGGGCAAGACTCCTAACACTATGTTGGCTTACCTGTAATACCAGTAACCTTGTAAGTCGTTCTGGATAAGGGCGTCTGCTAAATGCCATAAACATAAATGTGAATTTAAGCATACTGAACAATGCTTTACAACTATTAGGTGTCTATGAGGGTGTGTTTTGTGCTGTGGAGATGATCACTGTAATAGTGTTCAGGTGTGCTTGATTAATAATCAGGTGATTGTGAACCTGTGCTATGCTGAGAAGTGGGCTTGGCAGCCATGTTTGTAGGCTGCAATGTGCTGTGGGAAATGGAGTCTGCTATAGACTGGGGGATTGCAGCTAAATTCAACTGAATATTTTAAAGTACCAATATCATGCATTTATTTTCTTTACTGTGGTTTCTTTGGAAAAACACTAAAAAAAAAACCCTGTATAAGTCTACCATATGTAATGTAATGTAGTCTACCTTCTGAACCAAAATGTTACTTCAAATATATTGGGAAAGGTTTTGAATTTCCACATTAACATTGACAAAGACATGTTTGTTAGTTTGGGACAGCAAGTTAATTTTTCGGCTTTTACTTGAATCTTTTAAATAACATATTTTATTTGCATATTTTAATGTTGTATGAAGACAGCAGACTAAATGAATTTGACTGAATGATGTTTCACAATCAAAGTAGAAAACCGTTACTAAAACCACAAAAACATTATTTATTTTGAATAGTAGCACCCAAGATTTAATAAAGCATCAGTCTCTAAAATTATAAAATTACAGTTTATTATGTCAAAATCTATGCATAGTCTTGTCTACATTGCTCCCCTTCTTATAAACATATTCAAATAAATTGAGTTTGAATTTGTTAAGCAAAGGTGGGTTGTGCACAAGACGCTTAAAGTACATGGCAATTTTTCACTTAATTAATGGTTGACAAGAAAATTTTAATTATATTAAGTTATATTGTAAATTATATTAAACTTAAATTAAGTTATTAAATACTACACCATCCTTTCTTTCTCTTGGCAGGGTTCATCTTTCAACAGAAAGAAATGCCACAATTAACTAATAATTCTGCTTTTACCACTTTAAAATGTTTATAGATATAGATAGATGAGACTATTGTTATTATAACCACCATCAGCAGCAATAAATAAATAAATAAATAAATACATACATACATACATACATACATACATACATACATACATACATACATACATGCATACATACATGCATAGTATAGGAACATTTTCCGAGCAAAATACATTATATATATTATATATAGTGCAAACAATGAAGTATAACGTGTAAACAGATACTTTACACTCAACGGTAATTGCACAACATTGGACTGTTTATTTGTACAGGCTAGTTTGTTGCCTTTGGTCTTCAGCAGATCCGGGAAGGGGGTGTAATCTCAGCTACAGCTCTGGAGAAGAAGCTGTTCCTCAGTCTATTTGTGTGTGTCCTGATGGTCCTGTATCTTTTGCCTGAAAGACCTGGGTGGATTAAGTCCTTGATAATGATGCTAGCTGAGCATGTTTGTATTCTTATCACATACAATGTAATTCGTACTTGTGAGCATGATGCCTGGACCATTATGTTCCACTCCAAATATTTATGATGCCAAACTGGCTTGCAAATTTCCCCATATGTTTTCCAGGTTTCTATCAGTAATCAGTGCTATTCAATTTTGTCTCTCTGGATGAAAACATGTGGCACCTTTAAGTTCTGCACCGACTCATTTATGTATGTAATTAATTATACAGGTTAATCATTCTAGGATTGGGGTGGTAGCCGTCTGAAAGACAAGGCAACCGTTCTAAGATTTATTCTTGTGAATGCTATAAAGCTGTCATCAGCAAATAAGACATTGGAAATCACAAGCTGCTCACTGCTAGACTGGACTGAATATGGTGATTACTTATAATTACTTTGGTCAGTTTTTGTCACATATGTTAGTCGCATGGTTTTAAGTTTTTTAATTTTGGTTCATGTTGTCACAAGGGGGTGCTATAAGAGCATGAAAAACTTTTTTGTGCTCTTATAGGGTCAAATTTTGTGTAATGCACCCAAATGAAAGACTTTCAACAGCAGCACAATCTTCAACACTTCACTCCAACAGTTCACATCAGTCCTTCAGCTTCAGTATCACATTTTATGCAAAGTAGATATCATCAAATGCTTTGACTTTGACAAAACATCGCTTCCCTAATATACCAAAGTCAGCCGGTATGAACTTAAGTAGTAGTAGTACTGGTGCTAGTAGTGCAGAAAACTCCAAGCAGAAATAAAACCTAAGAATGAAGGAATGAAGTCAGATTTGGAGAGTGAAATGGCCATAAGAGTAGATGTATGCCAGGGTCTGACATCAGGACTACACATACAGCTTGAGAGAAAGAACAGATTATTAGGTATATGCTAATCAGAGTAATCAGAAACCTGCAGGTCTAGCTATGAAGACAAGACCAGAAGAGAGTGGCAGAATGTAACACAAGCATGAAAGTAATTGAATGAATGAAAGTGAACCATTTTGCCTTACTGTGTTTGCACACTGAAGGAATGTGACCTCTGCATTTAACCCATCCGTGCAGTGAAACACACACCAGTGAACACACGTGCCCGGAGCGGGGGGCAGCCCCAAACCACGGCGCCCGGGGAGCAGTTAGGGGAGTTAGGTGCCTTGCTCAAGGGCA
>JAOVVF010000026.1:8774012-8789350 GCA_028565595.1 Duopalatinus emarginatus
GCTAAAAAGAGCTGTCTCTCTCTCTCTCTCTCTCTCTCTCTGTGTATATATATATATATATATATATATATATATATAATTTAAGTAATTGTCATGCATGTAAATGTACATTAAATGTAAATGTGTCCCAGAATTCTTTATAAAGCCCATCAAGGAAGGTATTCCTGTCCAACCTGCCTCCATTTATGAAAAAAAAATGATATACTCGAAGCAATCTTAGAATTCTATCGGAAGATAGTGAGTCTGATTAAGAGGATTTCACTTGGCTGTAGAAACTATACAATTTAACATTAGATATTCACAATCCTAAACTCACAGCATAACCATTTTATTTAAAAGCTAAAAATTTATGTAGTCAAACATATTTAAATTATTTAGGTACACAGTTATTTGCCATTATAGAAATTGTGTGTAGATTAACGGATAAAATGTATAAACATAGAGTACAACTGTCTATTCTGTGGAAAACATCTAGAGACCTGATTACTTAAAACCAAAGCACACTTAATGCTCTGAATGTATACACATATGAAAATCCTGCCTGAAATGTCTCTTTCCCACAACAGTACACTGTTGTAGCCATCCTCGGTCTAGTCAGATTTAGAGCTTAGTCACAGAGTTGATAAATGTTGACTCATACAGAAATTTCACTATGGTTGTGGACTTCACCGCTGGCAGACAGAGGGCAAACGGTAACTTTCATCTAACGGCAAAGACATGAACTCTGTTTTCTGTTAGGAACTCTCAAAAATAGCATGAATCATGAATAATAACCTCTCACTCAATGTGTATGCTTTCTAAATGACTGTAACAGGGAGTTTAAGCTGCAGACAAGGGTTCCTCTAAACCAGCGGTGTTCAAATCAAGACTTGGTACAAAAGGCTATGACACACTTACCATGCGTTGCCAATAAACAAGCAAGACATGAGGGGTTAAATACACAGATAATCGAAGGTGGAAACTGAGAACAGGTGAGCATGATCAGGCAACATTAGGGAGACAATCAGTAAGAGACAGGGAAGAGACAAGACATGTATGAAAACAAAGATAACAGGTGCAAGAAAAACAAAACAACAAATACAAAAGTTCAGGCTGCAAAATGCCAATGATCCAAGACAGACCAGAGGTGCAAAAAGGCAAACATGGAGCAAGTGACCCAGCAATGTCCTCAGTAAGGTCAGGAGGTGGCTGAGCTGTGGCAACACCCTCAGCAAGTTTGGGAGGTATACGAAGGACGACAATGTCTTCAGAGAGGTCAAGAGACGGCCAAGGGTAGGAGGCAGCTGAGGGGCGATGATGTCCTTACAGAGTTCAGGAGGTGGATTAAAGGCAACAATGTCCTCAGCAAGATCAGACAGTTGAGAGGTGACAAGGCCTTCAGCAGGTCTGAGTGTGACTGAGGTGTGACAACATCCTCAACAGATTCTGAAGGCAGCTAAGGGTCAACAACATCCTCAGCTGACTCCAGAGGTGGCAGAGAAGCCTCTGATTTGAAGAACACTACAAGCCTGGCATGGGAGGCCACCCACTCAGCTGCTGGCCTGGAGAGCCTGGCAAGCCTGGCATGGGAGGCCACCCTGTTGCCCTCTGGATAAAGGAACATTACAAGGGATGATGTGCTGTCTTGAAACTATCCAAGGACATGTAGGAAATGTGAATGTGAGAAGTGTGGGGAAAAACTGAATAATGTGCTAGAAAAATATCACCCAGGAAGTAGAATAATTATGCGGGACATTTAGCTTTGTTTTTTAAATTTCAAAACAGACACTGTATTTATATATTAGCTTATCTGGAAAAGAAAACCAGCAATGGTAAATTGACTTAGCTTTTTTTTCACACATTCGGATAAAAAAAAGTGCAACTTCCTGTCTGCTTTTTCTGTGTACTGAGATTTATTTCCCCTATACACAGAACAGCAGTCAATAGCAGTACCAGGTTCAAAAATTTGCCTTTAGTTAAAATACTACTGAGAAGCTTCATGCTTCTGTTGGTAGGCCTAACGACTGTGTGATACACTGAGTGATATTCACTTTCACTAACGGGTATAGGATGAGAAGAGAGAGGATGTTGTGCAAATTCATGGTGTGTGCAGATGTATTTTTACTACGTGATTGTGGGCGCTTAAAAGCGGCACAAAGCTGAGCTAGACAAAAGGTCATCTGAG
The DNA here is from genome assembly GCA_028565595.1 of Duopalatinus emarginatus. NCBI lineage: Eukaryota > Metazoa > Chordata > Actinopteri > Siluriformes > Pimelodidae > Duopalatinus > Duopalatinus emarginatus. The sequence goes on from JAOVVF010000026.1 coordinate 8,776,177, forward strand.
TAACGATAAACTGTAAGATATACAAGAGCCTGTCGTTCTTTCCTCTGGATGATTTGTTTTTAGTAATTAATAGATATGTGGAAAATTAGATTGAGATTATAATGTTGAACCATAGACTATATACTGGGCTCCAGCTTCAATTGATTAGCTGTAAGATGTAGCCTGAATAGTGAAAGTGAAAAAAGGCACGCATCAGCAGAACACTACAGTTAGACACGTTTACTCATGTCAGCTACAACATGAAGATAAGACGACAGACTGCATTTCAAAAAAACACCTTTTCTGATGAATATCAGAGTCAACACTATGGAGTCAAGATCCACATCTAGGTTATATGTGATATAGTTCATCACTGGAAATATTATGCACAGGAAGATGAACTAGCATGTAGTCCCAAATAGTGTAAAAAAATAGTGTATGGATAGTGTTTGTGATGCAATGTGTGGGGTTATTTGGAGGCTTTCTGTGCTTTTGAAGAGGACATAAGCCAAGTTTATTAAACCCTTAATGGTAAGTGAACTACTCGTTTGACCACTGCACAGTGGAACTGACTGTAAACAAAAGGGCACTTCCGTCGAGTCATGTTTGTTGTGGGGACTGAACCGGGGACCTTCTGGTCTCATGACTGGTTCCTTAACCACAAACTTATGGTTGCCCCCAACAAACACCAAAAAAATAACACCATAAAACATAATTAAGGCTAATTAAAAAGTCCTTAATCACCACATAATCTTAAAAAGCATGGTCAACCCCATGACCAAGACCACAAAGATGAAATTGTGACTACTAGAAATAGCTTTAATTACCTCTTTATTTTGTTAGCACGGTTGTTCGGCGGTCCTGGCACGTATACCTAGTGCTAGGCCATTAGAATATGATTTATATATATGATTAATATATATACATAACTGACCTTTAGATTGCTACAATAAACAAATGACACATACATCTTATTGCATCTGCTATTTCCTGATTGCACTGTGACAGTACAAACGGACATCCTGTTACTATTTTCCTCACAATTCTACCATGTTTACACGATGAGGCCACACTGTATATGCAAATGTCTAGCCAGTTCTTCCAATCCAGACCATTCTGTGTGAAATAGCCATCAAGGCAACGGAAGCACTGCTGTCATCCATGCTGGGAGCTCATTGCAAATCAATATATCATGTGCTGTACCTTCCTAATTCTATCTCACAAATGCAAGCAACAGCTAACAAGTGGCTTGCTCATACCAATTTTTTTTTCTCAATATCACATTGTTTTTTTCCCCCAAACCCAGTAAATCCATATTTGATATAGTTCAGGTTGTACTAGCATTATTCACATTTGCAGCCTATGAAGTGGAATAAGTTTCTAAATCTTCTGCTTTTTTCTTTTGAAAACATTTTTTCTCAAGCTAACAGGCTGTGACTGCATATGGTAAAATAAGTCTGGTATAACAAGCAGAGCCACTGACTAACCTTCATCAGAATGATATATTAATGTGACAGGCCCACTGAAAAATGACACTAGACAGTTGCGACCATAAAGGTTCAGCATATGACACTGGAAAATGAAAATTGACAATAGAGGTCACTGTTGCTCAAATAACGGAATGAACCTTGTGTACGAGCTGTACTGGCTATCCCTAGTTTTATATTTCTGGGGCAATTAGCTGAATTGTACTTATTACAGAGAAAGCCCAAGTACACCCCTACATGGCTAAGGTATGCTCTTATGGCACTGGCCTCTTTCAGCAAGATAATGCACCCTGCCACACTGCAAAAATTGTTTAGGAATGGTTTGACGAACAGAATTAATGGTGTTGACTTGGCCTCCACATTTTCCAAATCTCGTCCTGAACGTATATACAGGGGTTGGACAATGAAACTGAAACACCTGTCATTTTAGTGTGGGAGGTTTCATGGCTAAATTTGACCAGCCTGGTGGCCGATCTTCATTCAGCCAAAAAGTGCATCTGCTTATTAATAATCATTAATACAACCTGATTGGTGTTAGTGTGTAAAACTGCCTCAGCCTGGTGTGTGTATCCACTTTATGTACATTTTGTCTTATGTATAGTCTGTATATTGTGCATTGTTTCTATAATATATGTACATTTTCTAGAAATTTGCAAGTGACACCAATAACTGAATTCCTTGGACAGCCACAGGCTTGAGATTAAGGACCCTGCTTAAGGAGCCTGCAACCAGGCTCTGCTAATAAGTGGCTGGTACAATACAGTCCACAATAAATCTAAAACCACAGAAGGGAGAAAATACATTAATAAGAAATAACTATGTGCAGTTACACTAACCATTACAGATAAATACAGAAAACAAGAACAAAATTACTCAGAAAATGGCCCCAGATGGTATTATTTAAAATTATTTTAATATTATCACTGACTATTTATCAATGTTCCTAACGCAATAGCAAATATATTATTAATTACAAGAAAGAAAATATATGTGCTGTTATGGGTGCAAAAGACAATATGAAATATGGGGAGAAAAATATGAAGCCTTAACTAAGTGGAAAGTTAAGTTGAAAACATAATATTTTCGATGATGACTGCATACATTTAATCTTGTGCAAAAATACAGGATACTCAGATACAACAAACATGCCTATGCACAGCAATAGTTTTATTCATGATTGTAGATCTTACTGAAGAGAAAATAAAATATACATTTAGGAGTGTTAAAAACTTTCTTTTCTTTCTTTGGTCCCTTGCCATGATTAGTGTGTTAAAACTGACATTAGCTCCTTTCTGGACATAAAGCCCCTTCACACAAGCCATTTTCTATGGTCCTGGATATCACTCATCAGTCTCGTATCTGTAGAGGAAGCACAGAGGAACATGGAATATCTCATTTGGGATCTCAAGGCACAGTTTAGTCAATTCAGGTCTAACAACCCTGACTAAAAAAGAACACAAATGCACATGAGAGTTAAATTTGCACAGGTTTTTGCAGCTCTAACAGACCTAATTCACCTTGAAATTGCTATTAGTCCTGTTGAAAGAGGAAAACACTCAACTTTAACGGTTACAGAACAGTTGTGTGCTTCCTGACTTTTGGCTTAACCAAAAGTTTGATTAATGAAATTTGAACTTTAGATAACTTGGCAAGTCACTACTATTATTCTACTATACTATTACTATTTATTGTTAAGTATAAAAGCAGATTTACAGCAGTTGATGTGGTAGAATTTATTAGCAACAATTAAGCAATTAATTATTCAAATCTGTGAATATTAAAGTATGGTCTAATGTTACTCTAAAGTTTAACTTTTGTCTGGTCTTTTACACAACACTGGCTCTTCTAAAACATAACTAGGATTATTATAGGGAAAACCATATCTCATTTGTCCCATTACCACTAACAGTTATAATGAGGAATAAGTTCAGGACTGTTCCCTGAAAGAAAAGCATCATCTGAAGGGCAGTTAAAACCTGAAAGAAGAATTGGACTATTGAAAATGTTCCATGTCCTGCACTGATTATAGGGGATTTTTTAAAAAATGTTTCACAGTGATAAACAATCAAACAAGGGACACATAAGCAACAAGAAACACAGTAGACACCCATAATGTGTTCCAATATTTTTGATCACTTCAAGTTTGTAGTTGTCTGTTATATCTGAAATTCTGATCTATTCATCTTTTAAACTCAAACCCAAATGTATTTAGTGTAGCAAAGAATTTCCATCCAATAATTTTGAAGAAAGTGTTATGTAAGTGTCATGAAGGTCTTGCCTTTGTAATCTTTTCCTGAGCTCCTTAATCTGGTCGTTCTTCTTATTCAGAATGTCTTTCATGTTCCGATATACAGCTGTCTGTTGAAACTTCTTATCAAGTTCCTGTAATAATCACACACACACACACACACACACACACACACACACACACACACACACACACACACACATTATAAATAACCAGTGTTTCTATAAATTCTATGCTGAATAAGGACCACAGGTCCAGAGTAATGCCTAGCCTTTGTATTTATATAATAAGGTAAAGAATTTTGTAACTTTTATTACACTGTGCACATTTTAAGACATTTTAGCTAATGGTGATATTAGTAATAACACTAACAGTTCCTCAAATTACTTTATTCAAAAATGGCTTGCATTAGCCTTAACAGGAGAAATACCTGAGCACCATGACTGCAAATATCTTTTAAATTTCAGTCTCAGATGACATGCTAGAGATTCGTTTTACATCAAAAGGGCCAATTTCCACAATAAACAAATGTACAGCTTCTCTTAAAAACACGACCCTTTCGAGGATTAGGGAAAACTGTGAGTAAGCTAGGAGAGGCAAGGGAAGAGGACAAGTAGAAACCATGAAATAGTAGAAATCAAAAAGTAGAAACCAAAGTTTACAGTACAAGGGGCTTCTTGAAGAGAGCTTTTGGCAAAGGTTGACAGTGTTCACTGGAGGAGCACATCGACTGGTGGGAAATATAAGCCTTAAGGAGCGAGTGTAAGTAGGAGCGAGCATGTCCCGTGATCACCTTATGGACCAGCGTAAGGGCTTAGAACTGTGCTGTACAAAGTGCAAAACTACAGATAAAAGCAAAAAATACCCAAATTCAGGTGCAAACTGCAAGCTGCACAGCATTATGGTCTGTGCTCTGTAATACTCTTAATATTTTTAATACACTTAATATTGATTTCCAGACTGGTTCACTACCATTATACTATTAAAATAATTCCGTAAAAACCAGTCATTTTATATTGCCGGCATTAATCAAAGCATATTAAAAATGAAGAAAGAGAGCAAACAAGCGTTATATTTACATACAATTTTACTAAAACACTGAAAAATGAGGCCCAATATTAGTATTATTAACTGTTCATGACGATAATATAAATGGTAACAATGCTGTAAAATATTGATAAGTTGAATGGGCAACTGCAATATTATTAGCCGTGCACTGATGATGAAAAGCATTCAGAATCAATACCTTCTCAGCAAGGGCGAGCTGATCTTGAACACGGAGCAGCTCATGTTTAGCTGACACCAGGCTGTCCTGTAGCTCCATCTGTGATGCAGCATTGGCGCTGAGTGTTTTCTCGAAATTTATCTGCATGGCTGCCACACTGTCTTCCAGTTTAGAGAGCTCCTGAGCATGCATGGCGTGCTGAAGGACAACCGAAACATGTCTGCGTATTATTTGCTGAGTGTATAAAGTTTGGCTAATATCACATAAAGTTTTGTATTTGATGGGATAAGTGTAAAGCTCCAGCAGTGCATACCAAAATCCAGACAGCAAACAAAAGGCAAGAAAAGAAATAATGAGAAAATCAGTTTGGCAACCAAAAAAAGGTCCATGAAGTAATTGTGAATTTGGCCCCTGTCCACACTGCAGAGAGTATAGAGGGAAACAGACCTTAGGATGTGCTCCAGACATACCTGCTGATCTCCCTGGATTTTCTGAAGGTCATTCAGGGCCCTCGCAGCCTCGTTCTTCTCATCCAGAGCACTCATGGCCTAGAAGACAGCAGCAGCTTTACACAACTTTATATACAATGACTAAATTGACCTTGAAAGGCAGTAAGCACAAACTCCCCCAGCGACTCATGTGCAACCTGGGTTTTAATGTAGACTACCTGCACTCTTTCTTGCTTTATATGTCTAAAGCCTGAGCAAGAGGTTCTTAAAGACGATGTAGGTGCCATGAAGATGCGAGTTATATCCATGATAATCCAACACTCATGCTTTCCATTCTGTATGAAAGCTCAGTTCTTTGTTCTCTGTACAAATAATTGCGCAAGTCTGACGCTGTTCAAATCTTGTGACCTGAGCCAGAGTGAGATGCACCTTGGGGGAAGACTTTTAAAGAAAGGGCTTATTAGAACAGTAAGCTTAATAACAAATATCTTGCTTGAGAACCTGGACCAGTCTGTTTAAGGCACAGTATCTCATTGAGTTCAAGTCAGGATGTTGATGAGATCACTCCAAAACCGTGGTGTTTTTTTTGACTCATCATATTTGGACTAGCTGTTGTGATTCAGATCATTATCTTGCTACATCATCCAAATATGACTGATTACATCTTTTGTATGGCAAATTTGTCCAGTAGCAAAGCACTATTACAGTACCATCTCTTTGATGGATACCATTTTGCCCTGGCTTTTTTTTAATGGTGGTATCAGGAACCTTATTCTAAGGTGAGCAAGGCTTGCAGTTCCTTACATGTTTATATGGGTCCCTTTGTGACTACTACTACGAGTGGGTCACTGATGTGCTTTTGGACTCTCCCCATCATTCAAAGTTTTCTCCAATTGGACATAATGGCTTTTGCTGTGGTATGTTGGCATTCCCGGGCCTTAGAAATTGCTTTGTAACCCTTTCCAGAATGATATATTTCTATAACCTTTTTCTCATCACTTCCTCAATTTCTTTTGACAGTGACATAGTGTGCTGCTTGGTGAGACTTTTTAGCCTACTTCACATTGCTGGAAAGGCTTCTTTAAGTGATGTTTAGATTCAAAGATGGGAGGCAGTAATTATGCCTGAGTTTGTCCAATCTAATTGCACCCAATAAATTGATAAAATTTGATTAACTGGTTGGTTAACTAACCAATGGGGTAATTATCTTTCCTTCCAAAATAAAAATTTCCTTTGAAAACCATATTTTGTGTTTACTCTGGTTTTTATCTTAATACTCATATTAAACTGGAGAAGATCTAAAACTAGTGACATATAGGCAAAACTACAAGTAATCAAGGCAAAACTTTTTCATAGTACTGTATGCAGCACACAGCTTTTGCACAGGCCAGACATGGCTTGAGTTTACTTTGCATTCACTGCATTAACTAGTTTTACTGACCAAATGGGTTAAATGCAGTGGGTTCAAATAGTGTTCAAGCACTGCAGGTCCATTACTTCACTTTTACTCAGCCTTACAAACCCCTACAAGCTTACTTCAGCGTCTTTACCTGATTTTCCAATGTTCTGAGTCTAGCTCTCAGTTTAGCATTCTCATCTTGTAGTCTGGAAATTTCCTGGTGAACAAAAACAGGAACCATAATCAACAAAGACATATGCATTTGATCTGACTAACAGAATCAGAAGCTTAAAAGAAGATTCTTCAAATATTAAAATAGGGAAAATAACTTTACCTTGTTGAGCAGTTCTGACACTCCTCCCTCATTCAGTGGGGCTAACTTGGGTTTGCTGGATTCCTGATTTACCTTAAAAACACCAAAGATAAACCCTGTTAACAGTTTTCATGTATACAAGATACTGTGTATGTACATAGTTTAACCTAATGGGTCAACTGTATCTTGAAACACATTCTAACATCTATCTTGGAAGGTAATAGTAGTGTTAAAATAGAACATCACTGACATCACTGTATGCTATTAGCATACTTAGTCAACCCTTATTTTTCAGACAAATGAAAGTATAAACAATAATTATATTAATTCAAGTGCTAATAATTATATACATTAACCAGCAATAACATTAAAACCAGTCTGAGCGACTTTAACCCAGGCCAAATTGAGATAGCTATATAGTTGGGCTATTCAGTTATTAGTACCTACTATATGTCGTCCAATGAAGGACAGTTGGTGAACTGGCAAAAGGGTAACAGGTACCAAGGTTCACTGATGCATGTGTCACACTGGAAAAACTGTCCAGGAGATCAAGATCAAAGCCAAACAAAGATCTCTGGGATGTTATAGACATACAACTCTATGAAGACTCCACATTCTGTTTCTTACCATCTTGGAGCCACATACCACAGCTGGTCTTTAGAGGTCTTATGGAGTCCATGCCAGGTCAGAGTTGTTTTAGTGGCACAAGGGGGATCTGCACAATATTAGGCAGGTGGTTTTAATGTTATGGCTGATCAGTGAAATTGTGGACTCAAAAGCACTAACCTTGCTGTTGGATTGAAAATCAGTCTTTTCAAATGCTGCTACTTGTTCCAGTAATTCCCTATGGGAGGTGAAAAAAATAAGGAAGATCACAGGTGGAAGTGCGTCAAGAAAGGTAGAAGAGAGCTGAGGAAATGAGATTCGACTTAGTGCTTCAACTAACTAAGAAAAATAACTGTTCTTTGGTATAATTGTGATGGAATTGTAGTGTGATCATTAAAGAAAAAATAAACATGGATTAGCCTTTACTGTTAATCTCAATATATATTCCCCTCATACATATTGAACCGCTAAAGCCAATTTCTTTATTTTGGCTGTAACTAAAGATATTCACGTTTGAGATCAAAGATGAATATAAGAGGAAAGATCTGAATTTTAGCATGTTGGTTGTAGGTTGTTTTTTTTTGTGTTTTTTTTGTAGCAGTTGTTCAAACAAACCTCAAAATGGGCTATGCCAGAAACTGGTCCACCCCATGCATTCGGTCCATGACACTAATGTAACTAAACTAATGTAGTTTAAGCAATAAAGTGGCAAAAGGATTACCGAATTAAGGAATTGTACATTGGGAAAAGCAAACAATCGTTGGCGAGACACATGGCTACCTCATAAGGCCAGAACTTCACAACTTACACCCACCTATGAAGAAGATGTGCACATATGTGGTAGGAAGGAAAAAAATAGTTTTAACGATCAGTCAGAAGCCATTTCTCCCACTAAACCTTGTTTCCAGGTGAACTGAAAAAATTTAGCAACCATAGTCTTCCTGCATAGAAGAATAATAACAACAGGATGATCCATCACCATCTGACTATCACACCTATAGATGCATTTGGACGTCTCATTCAAGAAGTACCCCTTTTACTGTTATAAAAAAAAAAGGTCAATAAGTGGAATGAGTGGAACAAAATTCTTTAGACACAAATAAAAAGATGAACTTGTATTATAGGACAAAAGAATATGGAGAAAGAAAGAAAAGGCTCATAATCGAAAAAAATACCACAACATCTGTCAAAGATGAGGAAGGACCTATTATGGCATGGGCATGTATGGCTGTCACTGGAACTGGGTCACTAGTATTTATTGATGATGGATAATAACCCGAAACATACTGTGAAAGCAACCCAAGAACTTTTTAAGGCGTAGTACTGAAATATATTTACATGGACAAGTCAGTCAACTCATGCCAACCCAAGTAAGCATGCTTTTTTTTTTTTACTTACTGAAGACATGATTGCACAAACAAGCTGCAACTGAAGACGGTTGCAGTAACAGAATCTCAAAGGAGCCTTCCAATTATATTTCAACTCAGCATTTGGTGATGTTTGTGGGTAATAGATTTCAGGCAAGTATTGACTACCAGAGTGTATGTGTCCTTGTATTTAAAATAATTCATATATTTATAATTATGTTAGTTTGTCCAACTACTTTTGAGCCTGTGAAAATGGAGGGATTATGCAATAAATGGTAGTATTGCCTAAACAGTGCAATGTTTTTGTTTTGTTGAATGAAAGCTGAAAGTCTACACTACATGCTTAATTTTAAATTTTAAAGTTAAAAAAGCTAAAATTGTGTCTCTGTCCAAATACTTATGGGTGGGACTATATATATATGACTGTCACAAGTAATAACAACAATAATAAACAACCTTTCAAAATCAGTTTAACACTTAGGATATGGGGTTAACTTAGAGATGTGCTTTGTGGTTTGAAATGACAGCAGCATACAGAGCCTAAAAGAAGGGCGTATTCCCTGCCTGTGTCTGTTAAGGGAGGCCATAGTGAGAAGTATGGTCCTAAGCTGCTGGAAAGAGAAGGCCACCAGCTACACACACACACACATCAATATGGGTGTTTGCTGCTTGAATTTTCTCTGATCTGCATTTCCTCTGTTCTCTAAAACATGGCCATGGAAACCACAGTTACGTTAAATATATGTACAGGAACTTTGCTTTGTACATATTTAACGATCACAGTAAAACCTCAAAACTGTGAAAACAACTTGCCGTGGAAAGTTCATGTTAAGTATGTTCTCTTAACTCTTTCAACTATTAAAGTGTTCGGCATCTTGCGGTTGCCTGATAAGATGAATGACCTGCCAGACTTGTGTGTTATTTCATGTTTACTCTTGCTACTACCAGCTGAACAAGTGAGTGAACTTTACCGGGGTCTGCAGCTTCATTAAATTTTATGTCACTACTGCTATTACAGTTTACACTAGATGAACAAAAAAATATATGGACACCTGACCATTATAACTATATGAGCTTCTAGACATTCCATTTCATTTTGCCCATTCACCAGATGTAAATATCAGAAAATAAAAGCTGAAAGTGCTTCATATTCGTATTTTGATCTCAAACCCAAATGTTTCAAGTGTGGATAGCACTTTTGGGCCATACAGTGAACTTCTTTACACCATAAAATATGTATCTCTGCATCAAACCTTTAATAATTAGTTAAATTAGTAAAATACCCAGGTATGTACATGATTATGTACTACACCTCAGATATTGCACAGAAAAACAGGAACCTAGCCCAAAACAGGTCAGACTTATATCCAAGTCTTTGTGTGGGAATGTATCTGAAGCGTAGTTCATACTTCATTGCTAAAAGAGAGAAGGGGATCATGGGTATACAGAATATACAGAGACATGTTAGCACACAGTCCTACCATGAGACAACTATGCATTAACTGCACCTGCTATGCTTTTAGTCAGGTGATTGCTGACTGGTTGGTAGAGAGGTTTTGATGAGACAGAACATTTCTTCCAGGGTTTCATAAAATTCAGAATGGTTTCTAAATCAGGGTATTACTGTTCTAAATACATGTGTAAACAATGAAGTACAAAACAATAAAGGGTAAAAAAAAAATAAATAAAAAAAATTCCCTCATCCAGTGCTTTCATTTTCTATATGTTTTTAAAACTGCTTTCTGAGAACGAAGTCCGTTAAAAGCCGTAAAACCGCGTCCAACAGAAACAGAAACGTCTCCAGTTACATACAGGTCTGCTGTGAAATCTAGACTGTGTGAAAATGTGAAAGTGTGAAACTACATGCAGTTTCAGTATTATTTTGCAGTTTCTCAAGGTGGGCCTTGAGAAAATGTACTAGTGCACCTCAAAATACTTAAATATCATAAAACTGTTCATGCTCATTCACAATTCAATTCAAAAAGGAAAATAAATTACATTTTATATTCATTACACACAAAGTGAAATTTCGCATGTTTTTTGTTTGTTCGTTTTACTTTTGATCACTTACAGTGTTACTCCTGAAAACCAGTAATCTAGATTCTTCAATTCTCTTTTTTCAGATGAAATCAAATTTTACATCCATGGTATCTGTGTGAAGTTTCCACAGTCTCCCAACACCAGTATAGATAATTCTAGCCAGATGCCAACGGTCCATTGTGGATGTTAATGTCTTCTATGATGTACTCATGTGACACTGTGGACTGAGGAAATGTTAAATGTCTGCACAACTTCTAAAATACAATGTCCCATCAACCTGGCACCAACTTTCACCTTGCCATAAGCATGCTGGCCAGTGTTCAACCTCACACACAATATAACACCTCACAACCTATACATGTGTGGCTAATCCTAAGTCATCCCCTGAGGTAACACAACTTTATAGTCAATTTACACACTGCTATCCCTTGACCTTTGGCATGTCAGTGTATATGACAGTTTACCTTTTTAAATTAATTTATAAACAAACATGCAGTAACATGGGGAACACTGTGGGGAATCCTGCAATGTATTTTCTTTTTTTAAATGGTGGCCTGTTGGCTGGATAAGAGTTAGTGTAATCTGTGCTTTCCAACACTATTTTGTTGAAAGAACAATACAAATATGATTCAAACATACGTACACACGCCTACAGATTTAGAAAATCAGATAAAAAAGCATCTATCTTTCTACATATTGAACAAATTTTTTGCAGGCTCTTTAATATTTATACCACCGCATCTTCATAAGGAGGCTGAAGCAGCATTAGAATGCGTCAAGCAAATGTTTAACAGCACAGAACAGCAAAAAAAAAAAGAAAAAAAAAATTTTCCCCACTCTCCTAAACCATGAGGGTTTTTTTTTTCTACAATATACAATACAATATTTGTATTTCTACAATACAACATGTGCCACTAAACTATGGGGTGAGGAAGGAAGTGGCTTTCTTTGAATGAAAAGGCATGGTTCTATGACCCGGGCAAACCTAGTGAAAGTTTCACTAACGACCAGGCTTCAACTCTACATGATTAGCAGCTCTCAAATGGAAGCTTTTAACGTGATTATTAGTATTTTATTGTGTATATTCGTATTTTAATACACTTTTTAGATATTTTATACGCATGTGTTATTATTATTATTATAACGATGCAACAAATAACAATTCAAAATCATTTAAATGTTGACAGTAAATATCCAAGACAGAAAATATTTTCATGATAGCCATTATTTACTTTTGCTTTTCATAGTCAAACGTTTCCCAAAATGGGTCTGTTATGTACCTGCTCTCCAGCTCTGAGATATCCGTCTGCAGTTTCAGGTAGAACTTCTCAGCCTGGGAGAAGAGCTGGCGAAGGAGCAGGACATTAGTATGGGCAGTGTTGATGAGCTCCATCTCCACCTCCCCACGTACCACTGCCTGCAGCCCATCCAGCATATCTGATACCTCATCCACCGTAAATGTCTCCTCAACCAATCTGATGAAATATGGAGTGACATTATTATCAACATCATTCCTGTTTGAGCTTTATTGGTTGAATTCCAAAGAACGAGAGAAAGAGAGGATGACAGAGGTGGTGTTTGGCATGAGGGGCCTTCAAAATTTTAAAGTGATAGAAAGACAGAATCAGGCAGGTATTTAAATGCGGATTATAAACTTGGTATATGGAGTTAAATGTAGCTTCTCACCTGCTGTCTTTGAGTTCCTGAAAACACGAGTCAATGGTTTTGAGTCGCAGGAGTCTTTTAGAGCGAGCAAAGCGCATATAGTTTATGACCTCATTCTGGTGATGTTCATTGAACCCAAAATCAGCCTGCAATGTTGGACAACAGAAATATTTGTTTAAAATGATTTTTTAAAAATGCATACACGACAGTCATTCAGTTCATTAGGCATTCCTTCTTCTGAAAATGTAGAATATCATGAAATAAATCAGGTTTGTTCATAATTTAATTCAAAAGGTAAGCTGTCATACATTTTACTTTCAATACAAACCGGATTCCAAAAAAGTTGGGACACTAAACAAATTGTGAATAAAAACTGAATGCAATGATGTGGAGATG
>JAOVVF010000026.1:8796549-8807265 GCA_028565595.1 Duopalatinus emarginatus
TATATATATACACACACATACATACACACACACACACACACACACACACACACACACACACACACACTGACACTGTGCTAATACAGGACTCACTGACAGCTTGAACTTCTAAAATGTTTAGTACTACAATGTGAGCAGTCCACCTTGTACAGATGAATGGCTCTGAATAGCAAAAACATTTTGGGGAATGTAACCTGACAGAGTACACTTATTTCCTCATAAATCAGTTAAAACAGAATAATTAAACTACATCTAGAATTAATTTCTTTAAAATGAAATCATCAGGTTCACAGATTTTTTCAGTTATATAACTGGTGTAGTGGATCTGACCTACTACTACTGACATATCATGCCTTGCAGCTACATTTAAAATCACACCATGAATACTCACAGTTTTATTGTGGGATATCCTCGTACTCCAAACTCAGAAGCCATGCCTGTAAAACAACAAATGCAAAAAGAATTACACACAGATTAAATACAGTATGGGCAATGTAATGGGTAATTATAGGTAGTGTAACGGGTTAGTTTTGTTTACATCTCTCTTAGCCTTCATGCACCACATGTACTCATATATTTTAAGATTTATGATCTTGTTGTATGAAGAACTGCCAAGATACCAACATGCCCAGAAACCTAGCACCCATTGATAAATACACCATTGATGCATTTCAGTTCCTTTTTATATTTATTCCACATTCTGTGCACACTTTAACCCTATTTCTACAACCTGGCACTTGGCTGGAGTGCTGGTTCCTGATCACATTGGTCACGTTTTTGCTCAGGTAAAAAAAAACCATATATACATATATATATATATATACATACACACATACCCCTTCTGGACTAGAAATATACAAGAACAAATCTGATACTTTGTTCAAAAACACAGTCCCACCTATTTTGGGGTTACTGATGTTCTTTTTGTGAGAAATGGCTTCCATCTTTTAGCCCTAACTCATAGCCCAGTCATGTGCAGAATACAAGAGATAACATGCAATAAAGTCACCACTACCTGCAAGAATTTTCTTCTGTGGCTTTAATGTTTCTGGTGGCAGCCTAATGGGTTCAGTCCACCACTTGTCTACGTTGTGCCATATGTTCTCCACTTACTGATGATAGTTCTCACTGTGCTTTGTGGTATATCTAATGCCTATGACCTTATACTATACCAATTTTCCGATCAGTATCTTTCAAAAATTTGACCATGTCATATTCTTCATGTTAGTCTACATCCAGGAACTGCTGCATTTGAGGTTTATCAGAATCACTGTCCTTGATGACATCTTTATACTACTTACCTCTGGACATGATTTGAATGTAACTGGTGATCTACAGCTTATAATAAAAAACGGTGTGTCCATGATTTTTGTTATCATGATGGCTCAAAAAATTGAGGATTGATCATATAAATGTTTGTAGGATTTATATGCTATCATTGTAAACAGTTGATGAACTGGTTTGCTTTTTAAATTTACCCAAACAGGGTCAAGCCCACAGCCTGGTAAATGTCTAGACTGTTTGGCAGTGCTTCACTGACACCGTTAGCATTTACTTTCACTTGTTTTAAAGGATCTGATAGAAAGTAAATAGTGTAATTGAATAGGAATGTACCAATTAAAAAAGGAGAACAAAATCAAAACCCATATGTACCAGAGTAAGCTGTGGCATCCATCTTCCCCACTCTGACTGGCGAGCCAGAGTTCTTTAGCTCAGCTCCTACCTCGTACCAGATCGGCTCCAGCTTCTTACAATACCCACACCAGGGAGCATAAAACTGTAACACAACATGCAGAACTGATCATCACTGATAACTCATAGTGCAAAACACAAACTGAAAGACATGTACAGAACACGGTTTAGATCTGAATACTTACCAGGATACATACCAGGTGTAGGAACACTACCAGAAATATATACCTCCTAAAGTATGACCATTCCTATCCTGCAGGGTGTTAGAGGGGATGGAATTCCACCCCAGGTCCACCCTTTTGAACACCAACCCATTAGCAGCACTGAAGCATGAGTTGGACATTGAGTTGTAATTCTCTAACTCAAAATATGGCTGATCCTACATCAGACTCTTTCCCATATCAAGGGAAAGAATGATAAATACCCCTTAATTTAGAGAGAAAGCTTTTTGGCATGGCTAAACACAGTGCTGTTATAGAGTAAAGTCTATTGTTAGATACAGTTGGTGTTCTGTTTGTTGCATGTTGACACTGGTTGCGGTTAGCAAATTTTAAATAAAAGTAAACCTGATACCTGATAATGAGTTTTCCCTCATGTTTTAAAAAAGCAATCCACACTTAAACTGGGGACCACCTCTGGTAATCCAAGAAGTGCCATGATACCAACATACTCCAAAAACATAGAAACCATTGATGAATACACCATTGTTGCATAACCATTAGCAGATTTTATTTACTGTTACTTTCTGCATGGGAAATTGCATGGGAACCTCGTATGTCCATCACACCCTGTCACTTAACACCTACAAGCCGAGACACCTGATTTGTTTATTAATAAAAAGTCCTAAAGAGTACAACCCCTCATTGCACCAAGCAGAATTTCCACATCTGGTTTGGACAACAAATGTGTAACCGTGTATATGTGAAAGAAATACTTACATCCACCAGCCAGACATCACCCATTCTGTTATCTTTGAACCTACAAAAGAGAGACGAATGTAAGCAGTGTGCACACATAAAAAAGCCCTTAGGATATGGTTTAACCCCTCATTGTTACTTGATCAGAAAATAGGCACTAAGAAATGTAATTTCTGAACTGTGTGTGGTTTAGATGTTTGTTGTTTAATACATTGTGCACCTGTAATAGCAATACAATTGGCACTCCCATGCAAAAGAACAACCAAATAATAATAATAATAATAATAAGTACAGCTTAATATATTCACTTATAGACAGTTTGGCCAACTTCAGACAACTATATTTAAATGTTTTACAAGAAAGTTGCCATGTTATAAAACTTGGCTGCAGAAAGCTAATGATTTTTTATGTCTATATTGATATAATAAGGATTTATTTCTGAGCACAATATCCGATCACCACATTACCTGACATCCATTTGACGAGACACAAGCCTACCAAATTTGCTGTATATCCATCAATAGGTGGTGCTATAGCAAAGAAATCGTCCTAATTTCTAAACAAATCAACTGATAAGACAAGTCAAAGCTATATTGTTAATACTTCAATATGTACAGGACATACAGGATTGAAACTGGGTTTCTCTCAAATCCATCGTGCACAATAACATAACATTAAACATTAAAAAACACTAAACATATACATAATAAATATACATACATATGAAAATATTAAATATGTAAATGTAAACCGAGCAATAGATATTAAATGTAAAGGTCTCTGATATGACATCAGAGCCATAAAGTGACAGCCACCTATAGACTGAAGTCTGTGGGTACGGCTAGTGCAAATTTTAAGCTTTTGATATTTTGATAACCCCAAAAACACATATTCAGTGTTGGTAAAAAGATTTTAAAGCAGTAGTAGCCATGACGGGATATGCAAAGAAAATAACTGTACTATAATAATGTCAAATTCAGTAATGTATACGAGACAAGGTGGATGTTGGTTAGCACTAAGTGTTTTTACTGATTATTAAACTACTATCAAAGTGATCCCAACAACATCGTGCACCACTGCTGTCATTATAGCTGTTTAGAATTAGATGTTTAGTCTGCCAAATGCCGTAAATGTAAATGTAAATGTAAATGTGTGGACTATCCACAGTGCCATCCACTGGAGTAGGAAATAACTTTATAATGATATATTTAGAATTATCATCATCGTTATCGTTATCATGCTTAGTATGAACGGCCCAATCCTACTGAGATGTATCAACACCAAACCAGCACAGCCCAAAATAATACTAACACTACTAAAAAAACAAATTAATAAAATAAAAAAAAGGCGTGGTTAGACCACAGGGGGCAGCACAATAAGTGAAACATTTATTTTGTTCAATAACTGCTGATGTTTTTGCCTTTAAAAGCTCATTTATGACTGTGCTTGCAGCAGCCGTAGGCAACCAGCCTTGTGATTGGAAGGTCACCAACAAGACATGACTGAAGAGCCCTTGAGCAAGGCACCAAACCGTCAACTGCTCTCCAGGGGCTGTGAATAGGGGTTGCCCACTGCATAGGGCGTGTGTGTTTACTACCCCCCTAGTTAAACACGGAAATCAAATTCCTCTGTGTGCAAGCACAGAGGTCAATGAGTGGTTCACTGTACCATGCAAAGACAAAGGCGTTTGTACATGTCAATCAAAAAAACCGGAAGTGAGGTCATACATAACTCGGCAGTGCTGATGAACTGATTCTGAACTTGGCTTGGTTTAATCAGGACACTTTACTCAGGATAGGGACTTTAGCAGGTCCCTGTTTGCAGATATATTCATTATTTATGACTGCTAGGATGAAGGTGATGTTTGTGAGATATGATCAAGTTTAAATTCACATGTAAATAAGATTATAATCATGCATTATTTTTATCTTGGGCATTTGCTGCCTAGGAAACCTGAACTTCCGGAAATGAACCGTTGCAGCTTTATAAAGATTTAAATCCAGAAGTCAGTCTGAATCGAGCATCTTTATCATGAGGAATAAAAATAAATAATCACTTACGTGTCATCGAGGTCTTCCACTAATGCAAAAACAGCGGAAGTTAAAAGAACTGCCGTGATCACTGCAGGACAAGAGGACAGGACATGGGGTCAAAATCACTAAACTAGCATCAGATCATCAGACCTGGACATCAGACCTGGACATCAGACCTGACCATCAGACCTGGACATCAGACCTGACCATCAGACCTGGACATCAGACCTGCTCTACTGACTCTAATCAGTGTGTTAGCAAAAACCAGCTCCATACATGACACAATAGACACCATCCTCAGCTCCTAATGCCATTAAACCTGCCTATAAAACACCACCCTATCTAATAACACCCTTACACACCGGTACATTAATCATGTATCTACCTGCATACGCCAAACATCTCACTTCTGCCATCTTTACCAGGGAAAAGCATCAAACAGGAAACACTGGAAGTAACAGTGTACTTCTGAGCATGCGCACTAACACACTGTGGGCGGGATCGTAGATGGTCCGCCCTGATGTCACGTACTCTCCGGACCACGCCTCCTCAGTGTCTCGGTGACAGAACACTGCAGCATGACTGACTACAGGCGAGGGAACACTGGTGAACAGTGAAACAGGGGGATTA
The DNA here is from genome assembly GCA_028565595.1 of Duopalatinus emarginatus. Taxonomy (NCBI): domain Eukaryota; kingdom Metazoa; phylum Chordata; class Actinopteri; order Siluriformes; family Pimelodidae; genus Duopalatinus; species Duopalatinus emarginatus. The sequence goes on from JAOVVF010000026.1 coordinate 8,801,822, forward strand.
GTCTTTATCTGTCTATAATAAAGGTAGATGGACTCGAGAGTGATCCTTACTGAACTGAGTAAAGAACCAGTGAATGTCTTGTTTCTTTAAGAATTTCTTTAATAATTAATATACTTAATTCTGTAATAATAATTAAATAAGTATTTATTATTTATTATTATTTATTATTTAAGAATGATTAAGTATTAACCCTTATGTTGTGTTTGGGTTAAATTTGACCCAAAGTTCAGGTATGTAAAAAGTTTTTCATGATATCTTCAGAAACAGCTATTTTAACACAACACAAGAATTTGCATCATTGTAGTCAATTCTAAATGACTCTAATAAAAAAAGTGACATTTGTGATGTTATAGGTCAAATATGAACTGACATACAATACCGGCTGTTGCATCCATCTCATAAAAGGTGTGGGTTGCTCTGTGGATCGAATAGGATTTAATTTGGCCCACCACACACACACACACACACACACACACACACACACACACACACGATGTTGAGTAATTATTTCTAAATTGTTACATTATTTGCATTATTTGTAAACCTATCTATTATGGTTGTGAGATCGTCCACCAGCTATTATTAGTTATTATTTGTTTGTTTGTTTAATTATTTATTTAAATTAATCGGTCCTGGCCCAGCCTTTTGAGGTTTCTAAGGGCCGGGCCACCGAAGGGGCTCTCCTCCAGCTTCTGGAGTTTCATCAGGTCCCAAAGTGCCCTGAATCTCCACCCTGCAGTACCCCTGGGGTAAAACTAAACACAATTTATGCCTCTACTAATTCTAACACAAAATTATAAAAAAAACAAAATTTATTCTATTAGCAGAGTTGCAGGTATTTACTGTAACTGATATTTACAGTATTTATACTATAAAGTTTCGCTAGACTAAATAAATGCTAACAGGATTTCTGCATAGTTTTTTTTCCTAGTTTAAACCTGCTCATATATTTTAGTTTGTTTTTTTCTAAAAGAAATGAAGCTCAGTTGCAGCTTACATATAATTTCAGTGTAGTCCATGCAATTGTACTGGATGCACAATTCATCTTGCTGTATTATTTCACTAGTTGAATCATTTACAGTCTCCCTGAAATTAGCCTCCCACTAGTTTATTAAACTTTAGCAATAACATATATAATATAATAAAAGTAAAGAGAGGGATGCAACTAAACATGATTTTGGAATAAATATGAAACATATATAAATGAATATATAAAATGAAACATATTGTCATTGTCAAAACCACAGTAAATGTCCAGTCTGCAAGTTTGGTGTAAACTTAATGTAGGGTTCCTTAAAGCCTATTGGGGAATAATAAAATCAGTATGGGCAGCATCTGACTCATTAGGAAAGATACACAGAAACGCACCTGATGCACTTATGTACACATAAACTTCCTAATGGTGATTGAAATTCTGAGCCCATGTAGTGATAGTGTTTTCAACTACAGAATCATGCCAGTTTGTAATGCAATGCCATTTGATGGCCCAAATATTGTGGCTATCCAGTATTGGTTTTATCCCTTGCATACAGAGATTTTTCCAGATTCTCTAAAGCTTTAAATTATATTATGTATTGTAGATTATAAAGTTGGTTCGAAGAATAGAGGAGGGTTAGTGAGGTCATGAGGATCCCTGACAATCTGCATGTAAACCTCCTATATATGACCATTTATTGTAATGAAGGAGATATCCAAGATTCCAGGAGCTGGAAACATCTTACTTATGGGTCGTTATATTAATTCAACAAAGTCCATGGTCACTAACTGGGCAGCCTAGGCTTGTGGTTAAGGAACCAGCCTTGTGATTGGATGGTTCATTTCCTGCACCAACAAGACTCGACTGAAGTGCCCTTGAGAAAGGCACCTAACCCCCAACTCCTTTCTGGGTGCTGTGCATGGGGTTGCCCACTGCTCTTGGCACAGGTAGCCCTAATGTAGCACAGTAGTCGATGAGACATTTCACTGTAACCATATACAAATAAGTAGAAACCTGTTGCAAAAAGGCAATGAGGAGCTGCCTACAATGCTGGTCATTAAAGCTATGGTGAAACTCAGAGATGTTCAGGCTGTGACCAATAGTGGAGGAAAATAAATTGTACTCTAGGTTAATAATCATGTGAATACGATCAAACTATCAAACTGGTTGCAACACCTTTCAGATCCAGAAGTTATATCATGTATATCATGAGGAGAGGTGTCTCTCTAGATCTAGACACAGGGCACTTAAATATTTGTATAATACTTGAATAAATGCCTGATGATGTATCGATGTGTCTCTACACGAGTTAAATCAGACCGAGTTTATTGCAGAGGTTTATTTATTTGACCAGGAGTTTGTTGCTATGATTGTTGGGTTCACTGAGTTGTGTACATCTGTGGATGTTACTAAGATATCTGTGTGTCTGTTTGTCTATAGATGGATATTGCTTATATTTATAATTAATAGAAAAATGTAAAACCACTCTCTTTTCCTAACATATGGGAAATGATACTTTTAGCCTCTCTCTCTTTCTTTATATGATGTTGTTCTTAAACTTTACAACAAAGCATATTTTTTTTCACTCTCTCTATCTATTTATTATATCAAGTATATAGATGTAGATGAAAGTGAACTATTTGCCTACTGTGCCTGCAGAGGAATGTGACCTCCGCATTTAACCCATCCCTGCCGTAAAACACACACACACCAGTGAACACTAGGGGGCAGTGTACACACTTGCCCGGAGCCGGGGGCAGCCCCAAACCACAGCGCCCGGGAAGCAGTTAAGTGCCTTGCTCAAGGGCACCTCAGTCGCGTCTTGCCCTGGGCGGGGATCGAACCAGCGACCTTCCCTAACCACTAGGCCACGGCTGCTCCTCCTGTTTTGGTCTCTTCCTCTCAACTTCTCTTTTTATATACAATGTTAGTCTGAAACCTTACAGCAAAGTGTATTGTTTTATCTAGATGAATATTACTCATATCAAGTATATGGATGTAAAACAGCTCCTTCTCCTCTCTCTCTCTCTCTCTCTAGTTTATAAGAAACTCCACTCTCTCTTGGCTGTTCTCTCCTCATTCACAATGTTTGTTCCAAACCCTACATTATAGCCTAACATGCCTTTTTCCTTCTAGCTGCCTGTCTATGTATCCATCTGTTTATCTATAGACTGATATTATTTACACCTGGTATTTGGATGTAAACAACTGCAAGACTCGACTGAAGTGCCCTTGAGCAAGGTATCTAGTCCCCAATGGCTCTCCAGATGCTGTGGATAGGGGCTGCCCACTGCTCTGGGCACTGTACAGAAGAGTCAATTCCACTACACAGTGGTCACAAAAGCAGTTCACTTTCACCTTTGCCTTACAAAACTGAGCTGAGATTCCTTAAAGATGGAGCCAGAAATGTTAATTTTATGTTTTGTGTGTTTTGTTTTTCAATTTATTAGAGCAGGAACAGACTTTCATTTCCCCTCTACAGTTTTATTAACTGCTCTGTCTGCTTGTTTCTCCCTAAAACAAAACAAAACATGAATGGTACTCTGCAGATGCCTCCATATTCTAAAGTCGTCATCGGTGCTCAATAAATCTCTGTTGGCTGGTGAAGGATCCTCGCGTTGGACCCTTCACTGCCATGGTATAGAAGGGCCCATTTCCCAAATACATAAGAAGGAGCCATTAAAATGCAACACTGTGCGACCACTACGGCGCAATCGGTCTTCTGATGCAGCCCCTTAATTGGGACACAGCTCAAAAGACCTGTTTCATCCTGAATCCAAAATTTTGTCGTAAAAAAAAACCCAAAAACACTGAGGTGTGTGGCAAAATGCTTGGTTGGTGCACCTCCTGGACTCACAGTGGTAGTGATACACCATTAAGTAACCCAAACTGAACACCACTCTCTACTTATAGAAATGTATCTTATTGTGCAGATGTTTAGAGAGACTATAACGACAACAACAACAAAAAAACAAAACAACAAAACCACTGGATTCCCTTTTATTCTTAAAATTTTATGTACAAGTGTAACTGATTTTTTAAATTGTACATTCAATATAGAAAGTTTATATATATATATGTCATATTACAGACAGTTTGACAACTGCATCAATCTTTTACAGATTTGTAATCAGAGTCAGTGTCATTTCTCCTGGGATTCTTTTTTTTTTTTTTTTTTTTACAGAAGCTCATTCTTTCAGGAGGTGAAAATCATTCCTCAGTTAAGTATTTGACTAGTTATAAATATTTGAGTGCTTTCTTTGCATTCTGGGTGAGAAAAGGTAGAAAAAGCAGGATGTCTGTAGAGACATAGGGGGCGCTTGAAGACAGATCAGTCTGTGGGGTGTTACTGTAACTGACTGAAGTTTTTCCTTTAACTTCATCGACTATTCATTCTCTTTAGGGTTAAAAGAACACATCAAGGTGAGAAATTGTGATATGGCATGACAAATCTCGTCCTAGACCAGGACCTGGTTAATATAAGAAGTCAGTAGAAGTCTTGTGGAGACACAATATGGAAGACAGAAATGAAAGTGAAAGGGAAACTAAAGGTTGGATCTATATCCATATTCACTGCAGGGGTCTTTTTCCTCAAACCAAGAAATATTCTCATACACAAGTAAACATTTACCTTTTCTTGGAAAAAAAGAAAAGTATAGAAATGTCATACAATAAGAGTGAAAAGATTTAAAAAGAAAAAAAAAAGGATATCAGTAATGACTGTGCACTGTAAGGGACCATCACGGACACACAGAGGACGTAGCAGCACACGTTTAGAGGAAAGTTTACACAAGGGTTCGTATCCAACCCAACCCCTTTCCTCTTTCCTTAAGGTATTTATGTCTCTGTTCTCTTAGGAAAGTGATGCATTCTCTGAACTGTCACTGCAGGGTTGGGTTTTCAGCTCAGGTCTCCGGTATCATTGTCTACGGGTGGTGGGACACTGGACAGAACTGTAGCACCCGTGCCAGCAGTTAGATAGCCTGCTACTGCCAGACCTGAAAACAAACACATACATATACACATGACCGCTCAGAGCAGGACAACTGTACTGTACATATATGAGGAAATAAAAGTATAGATTGTATATGTTGTACCAATACTGTTAGGGACAAGCTTACAGATGAGCCTGTGCAAAATACATAGGCTAGTGGTGGCTTCATAATGGTATAGGGTTTGTTTAGCTCACATTCCATGGGACCCCTGGTACATCTACAAACGTCTCTGTCTCTTTCAATAGGACAATGTGTAGCCACACATGTCTAGAAATGCCAAATTATGGTTAGAGAAACAATTATGTATGTTTGGGGTTTTTTCCATTTTCAAGTCACCAGACCTTAACTTTATCAAAAACATCTGCGATGCTGTGCTGTGCTGTGGAACACCTTAGACTACAAAAGAATTGTGGACCGTTTTGCAGGAAGTATGGTGTTTATTGCCTACAAAATATTTCTACAAGCTCTTGGAG
>JAOVVF010000026.1:8828121-8839299 GCA_028565595.1 Duopalatinus emarginatus
TTCATAAAATAAATGTCTACAACAACATTTATACTGAACACCATATAGGGTGCCTAAGACTTTTGCACAGTACTGTAGGTTAGAATCACTGAGATGATTTTTTACCTCTTCTGATTTAAAGGCTTGCTTCAGATGAGTGTACTTCAGGAAACTAGAGGAAACAAAATGTTAAGTATGTAAAATCAGGAACAGTCTGCTAAAGCCTTTAAGTTACTAAAATAGAAATGTACCTAAAGCTGAAAAAAATGAAAACAGCATGTAACACTATTATAAAACCTCCTAGAGAAAGCCATAGACTACATATAAAGCAATAAAACAATTTTCCAAATGCGTCCTAAAGCCATACCAACACAACTGTGTTTTTATTAGGATTCCGACCTGAGTATTTCTATGTCACCTATAAGTCTTTGTTGATTTGGAATACAAACTGTATGTGTATGTGTAATACCGTGCCACTGGGAGCACATTAGAGCCCGTGTACATCATGATGAAAAAGAAAACACCGGTGAGGTAGAGACGTTGTAGGTTGGGGTTGTCCTGCATCACCAGATATAACAATATGGCCACCTTCTCTACCAGGATGGGGTCAAAGGTCAGCAGTAGCTACAAACACGCACACAAAAAAAAAAGTTATGCTCACTAAGGTCTTTTTCTAATGCGCCTTTGAATAAAAAAAAAAAAAACAATGCTGTTGTTATTTTAGTGCAAGTGTTGCTATGGCCTGCACCAAAACCACAGAACTTCCTACCTTGGACTAGGACAAGTGCTGTTATTGATGCATTAAATGACAATGTCTTCATTCTAATACAATATCATTCTATATCTACAATGTTATCGACTAACTATAAAAAATGTGGGTAGACTTTACATTTTCAGTAGCAAACTGCTGTGTTTAATAGGAATAAGACATCTTGGAAAATAATAAAATAAAATAAAATGGTAACAGTAACTCCGCCTGCTTTATCTTTATCACAGCACATCATCGTTTTTCCTATAACAGCATGCCCCATTGTGTTTAGTCCGTATTTATAGTCCGTGTTAAAATAAACTAAGTACCTGAACAATATGAGGCAGGCAAGTGTTGTCACTAATTAGCCTCTTCACTTTGGGTAAAGGTCTGATAATGGCATTGTCCTGATCTCTGTAAAGACAAACAGACAGATGGATACACGGTATGTATGTGAGCTCAGTGTTTTCACACATCTAACTGGTCTGACCAGAAGCCTAACTCTAATCATTAGATATATTTAAACTAAACCACAAATGCAGCCGCCAAGAAAAGTATTTCAGCTATGCAGTATACGAAATAGACAGGATATTCAAAAATCGCTCAAAACAAGTAAAGACCTATACATATGCGTATGTGTACCTGCTGGGGAAGTAAGAGCACATGGTGATGAGCATATTGAGGATTAGTGTAGCCAAGTCTGTTTCATTCATCACGGCCTGCCCACTGGCCAATGTGCACCATTTCAGCTGTGGAATAGCTTGGAGAGGGCGCCAGCCATCCATGCCCTGTGCCCAGCACCGTGTTTTTGCAGTCAGTGTGCCTGATTTCCAAAACTCCTGCATCTGAGTGAGCAATAAAGAACACGCAAACAATACTCTTACAAATTCTTAAAGACCACCAACCTTAATTAAGACGAACAATTTATAAATACATTAGCTGACCTTTGTCTTTATTTAAATTTCAAGGTAAACGTAAGGCTTAAAATTCAGTAATGGAAAATGGTAGACAAAAAAGGGCTCCTAGGAGATTGTTAGTTCAATAGCATCAAGGCTACAATAACCTTCCACGGCCAAGAGCACAATTTCTCTCTCTCTCTTCCCTGTCATACACACTAACTAATCGTGTCCATTTGTGAGCTTGAGTGTATGGATGAGAGGAGCAGGCATTTTCCTTTGAGTATGTCAGGCTGCCCTGCGATCTATAAAAAGATGAGATTACCTGGCTTGACATATCTTAAAGGGAAGCACGTATTATGCCATTAAACTTCCTGGTCGGTAGCTGTTATATGATCGTGAAGAACTGACTAATGGATAGAAAATGACCAGATTAACATGCTCGAGTTCGAGACTTTATTGTGAATTTGGCCTCAATAAGCCAGACCTAGCCTTGCATGTTTAAGGTAAAGAGCCTGTTTTATATGTTAAAGCCACTGCACTGCCTTTAAGAAAACATTACAGGAGAATACAGTGACATACAGACAGTCTAGCTTCTTTCAACAAGCTGCAAGACTGCTGCACCACAATCGTATACACCTTAAACAAGTATGGTCATTATTAGGGTAGCACAAAGAGCTCAAAACAGCTTTATGTACTATATAAATAACTACAGCAGAAAATGTACTTACATGCTTGCACACTTACTCACATACTATACCACGGCTTCATTAATAGAACCTACCTCCTCATAACTGAACGGTCCTCTTCTTTCCTTATCAGCATTCCCAAAGTACCACTCCTTCTCGCTCTCTCTCTTCATATCTGGAGCAGCTTCCAATACGTTAGTCTAATGCACGCACACACACACGTACACACACATATAAATCCGGTACACAAAAATCTATAGTAGTATTACTGTCAGGAACCAGAGGTTAATACAAGTTTAATAGTATATACTATAAATAGATATATGCATGTATAAAGTCATCAAACACAAAGCCAGTCAATTCCAATCACACTCACCTGTAGGGGAACGGTAGCTCTGCTGGTGTGGAGGTGGGCTAAGGTGAGCAAGTCTACTAGAATGCGCACACCATTCGAGTCTAATATGTCCTTCACATTTTTCTGTAAAAATTTTTTTAATAAAACAATAAGAGCAAGAAGAATAGGTGTCATACTAATCACTGTACTAATCTTCTGCACATAATAGTGACATTTGTATAGGGAAGCTATGTAAATGTAATGGTAAGGGGTCCACAGTGGGACTGACCTTGTTCAAAATGAGCTTGTTGAGAAATAGGATAAGCCGGTCTCTCTCCAGTTTATCAGTACACTGCAGAAAAAAAGGAGTAAAACAACATTTAAACATTCAGCTTTTCCAAACCTTTTAAATATAACGATATTGACTATTTACAACAGGCCAATGCTCAAAGTAACTGTTTGATTTAGTGTATTGTACACCTATAATAAAATAGGTTTCACTTAAAATGAAACATTTCTATACGTACCCAAAACAAGAATGTAAAATGTAAAAAAAAAAAAAAAAAAAAAAAAGGGGTTGACGGTAACCTGTACTCTTAAAGAAAGGGAATAAAACTATACATTAAAATGGTGCACCAAAAACAAAGAGGATTTGGAGGTCAGCTTGAACGGCAAGGAGGCAGACTGAATCAACTTGTAACACATGATGAGAGACAGACACTCATACATGGAGTGTGAACATGAAATCTGAACTTGTATGGGGTGAAAACCATGAGCTAGTGATGGCCCCTACCAAAGTTCTGCTTGTCTTTTTAAAGAGCGTGTTTTTAAAAAGTATGGTGTAAAACACGAGCATGACGCTGTGTCAAAAGCTCCCTGTCCCTGGATTCCCCCTCCTACTCCAGGGTTCTACAGTGGTGGGTAGAAAGTCTTATAAAACCTGGGTGGAGATACCACTCCTTTTTCAGCCTCCACCAGATGCAACATCAGGCCGTCCTCTAATATGAACAACAGCCGTGATTTGAGCCAATCACAGGAGAAAGCCAAGAAGTGATGAATGCTCCAGAGGCTGCTGCAACCAGCCAGGCCTCCAGCTGCAGCAGCAACACTAACAAAGTTGTTTCATTGAGCACAGCAGCTACATTGGAATAGCCAGAGGAAGACTGGGCCTTATCCCTAAGACCTTACTAGTGGTGAATGGGTTGGCTGGAACAATGGTGATGACTGAGAACTGGGACCCCGAGGGAATACGTGACTTGGTGGGATGGAGCAGTTTATTGCACAACTGCTTGTGATTGGAGAAGATGGGATGATCACAAATATGGGTAAATTCCTTAGCCATTGCCTCACCTATCCACTAATTCTTAGGACCAACTGGCTAGGGTTCTGAGCATTAAGACTTGCAGCTGTGTTACTTGCACTATGTAACAGGCTTGAAGCAATCCTTAAAACAAGGGGGATGTGAACTGTACACTAAAACGGTGTACTATAACAAAGGGATTGTGCATTACAAAAATAATACTGTATAGCAAACAAAAAGAAAATAAAATGTACATTAAAACAGCAGAATAAAAGAAAGAATGTCAACTGTACACTAAAAAGTCACTAAGAGTGTACATTAAAAGAAATATGATGTTAACTGCACAGTAAACATGTATATTTAAACAAAGGGACTATAAAGTAATTTATTTGACCAGCTATAGAATAAAAGAACTAACCCTATCCAACATGCCCACAATGTATTTGGTGTCGGTAAAAGGGCCGATTTCTTCACAGCACTTGCCATATACTATCGTCAGAGCCTGCAGGCACAAACACTTCATGGCCACCTTGGGCGTTAGGAGAAAACGATGATATAGTTCGTTAAAGAACTCATACCTGCAAAGAAGAAGGTAAAAAAAGAGAAACCTTATTGGAATTCCAAAGTGGAAAGAAAAAAAAACACGAGAAGTAATTATTAATTGAACCAGTGCTGCATATGATGTTATTTACGATCTCTTGATGGCACCAGATTCTTCATTCTCATCTTCCTCCAGCAGCAGACGCAGATAATAATCACCGATTTTGATTTCATCAGACAGGCACTCATACTTCACCTAGACATCGAAACACAAACATTTACACACTGACCACATTTTTGGCAAACAAAACCAACAAAGATGTTACATACTTGCTTCCTAAAAACATGCCTACAAATCTAGAATGCCAAATTTTGGTAGCTCAATGGTTAAGGCTCTGGGTTACTGATCAAAAAGTCAGTGGTTTAAGCCCCAGGACCACCAAGATACCACTGCTGGGCCCTTGAGCAAGGCCCTTAACCCTCTCTGCCCTCTCCAGGGTCACGGTATCATCGATGACCTGTACTCTGACCGCAACCTCCTAACCTGCTGGGATATATGAAAGGAGAGTTTCACTGTGCTGCAAATGTGGCAAAAAGGCTTGTGGAACAGTGAACGCAACCCTTTTTTTTTTCCCACTGTAGAGCTGTTTAGCTCTGGGAAAAAAAATAAAATGAAATACAGTTTGCCACATACATGCCCATGAATAAGTGCACAATTGCTTAAATTGTAAGATTATATGGAGAGCACTGGTGAACATTAAGTCTTTCCATAGATTCTCCATCAGCTCCTGGGCCATTCTTATACACTCTGGGTCTTGCTTTAGAGCTCCAGAGGCTTATGGGAAGATTATTTATTTATGACATTCATCCAGATGAGTGCTGGATGGCTGTAACACAGGCTTTAATAATTTAATAACACTTCATTTAATAATACTGTTCAGTGTTTGAACATTTCCAGAAACATATTTTTTGAGTGAATATTATTAGCCAGTCCTACGGCCAAACCACTATAATCTACTGCTACATACTATAGGAACCCAGAACACTATTGATAAGAAATCATTGGGGGATTTTCCCTGGCTTGAAAGGGTACAACTACACCCATTTGGCTCTGTTGTGTAAATGAGGTTATAGTTGTGTGTTTACTAGAAAATACCAACCAGGGGGTTTAAGCATACATTCCAAAATTGCAGTGAAACATTAAAAAAATATATATTTTGGTACACTATACAGTTAGCCTGTACACACCTCAAACTCTTGATGATTCCATGATATCACACTGGTGCTCCCTAGTTCCCGATCCACACTGAAGGAGCGCATTTCACCCTCCAGAGCATCACGCAGCTCCTCACGAGTCTTCAGGTTCCAGATTAGGTTAGAGCGTGCATGATCAATATGAAATCTGTTGAGAGCATCAACCACGTACACATGTGAGTAACTCAGATTTATAATTTAAAATGACTTGGTAGTCAGTAAGGAATGAAAAAGACAGTTTTCCACTGTTTTCAGTATGTATCCTACACATTCACAGGGGATGCAATGCTTCAAACCCGGTGCTTTGCACAGAAGATGAAAAATGGCAAACTGGACTTAAGTTGAATGCTCTGCAATGGCCAAGTCATTGAGCCGTGACATCTCTGGGGACCAGACGTATTGTTGACTGTAAGCAATTTACAATAAACTTAAGTACATTTAAGTACAAGAAATTATAGATTATATTAGTTTGTATAACTTTGGCTCCTTAAAAGTGCTGTAATTCAGGTGTCCCAAAAGCATTAAAAAAAAAGTTCATGAGATGGAAAGCAAACTCCACAAACTTCATGACACATAGGTTCATGACCTACATGTTAATGTTATGGCTTTTCAGTTTATTAGTAACTATCTCAAAGCAAAGCAGTATAGACAAGTTTATCACTTTTCCACTTGATTTTGTTTCCAACTGAATTTGTCCTATTCTATCATCACCTTGGAACATGCACACACAAGTAAACAGCCATTAACTGGCAGTAACACTGTGGCAATGTTATAATCCAATGTCTTACATGGAATTACAGGCCACCAAACTTATTCCTTTAATATTTTGAATAACGGGCTTCAGAGAGTGAAATGTGAAAAAATTAGCCGAACAAAAGTCTTTACATAATCATGTGTACATACACCTACAGAACCTACAGACACCTACAGAACACACCTCACTGAAATTCACCTATACCTGACACATTTGTATGCATTCATATGTACAGGATTCACATGATACATTAAATAAACCAGAGCAAAATCAAACAGTACTTAAAATGCAAAAGATAAATAGTAAGTAAATATATACTTGTAGTAGAAAAGCTCCCAGTTGGCCTCTATCTTGATCCGCTGTCGTCTTTTCCTCAGGACAACAGGTTTTTGGTTCGGGTTCTACAACCAACAAACAAACTGAATCACTATGAATAAATAAACAGGCATAATATAACAGGACAATAAAATTGTCAAATTTATGCACCTACGGTAAAGTTTATAATGAAAATAAAACATACAGTGTATAAATCCATAAAAGAATGGTATTGCAGAATCAGAAATCGTGATACGATAATAGTAACTGAACAAAAAACATCAATAAAAAAAGAAAACTAAACAAAACAACAAAATATCAAGACAATGTCTCAGGAATCAGTTATACTCACCAAGTTATTCCTGTCCTGCTGCATTGATTCACAGCAGACAAACAAAAAGGGACAGAGAGAGGACAGAAATAAATAAAAAAAACAAACATACATACATACATACATACATACATATATATATATATATATATATATATATATATATATATATGCGTGTGCGTGTGTGTGTGTGTATATATATAAAATTGATCTCGTGGTCAGAGCCAATCACAGTCCAGATAGTGATAGCTAAACAAATATATAAATTAATATTTAAAAAAATCATTAATATTAGGTATAAATATAAAAATAATAAAGTAATCAAAGATAGAACTGTATAATTTGGTTTAATAATCTACCTAGTACTTTTTTATTTTATTTTACAGATTTATATATACTATATAATATACTAATAATCTGTATGTTATGCAAGTATGTATGTATGTATGTGATGTAAACAAATAAATGAATACAATATGTCATGCAGTCATTGTCACACAATGTCCTATAACCAGTTACTGGCTTTCTAAGTGGAAAAATCAAAAAGCAAATCTAGTGATAAATTTAATGTAATCATAGATGGCATTCAACAACATGAGGCTGTGGAAAATAAAATATCTTCAGAAAAGTGAAAATAAATAATTCTGTAAAAATACTGTAAACCAGGGGTGCAGAGCTCCGTTTCTGGAGGGCCGATGTCCTGTAAAGGTTTCCCTACTGTACACTTGCCCTGCAGGATTTGAATTATGCACCCCTGCTGTAAACTAGGAATTTGAGGACAAGAGCATGTCGATGTGAGTCAAACTTTGTCTTTTCTAAAATGTTCTCCTGTATGTTTCTGCATTATTCAGCACTTTCCTACTTTTTTGGACTCTTAGGACTACTTCTAAAACACGTTTTAGGGTTTTGCTCTGAACTTGGCTTACCTCTTTCTGTGCAATGCCCATCTTGTCTCTCCAGTGCATGAGCACCAGGTCAGCCTTTTCTTTAGCAAACTTCTCCACCTCTTTGGCCGCCTTGCCCGCTAGTCGCTGCCACTCTGGCACCTTAGTGCGTCCAAACTGGTCCTGCACAGACAGGAAAAAATTGGAAGTGTTGTTCATTTTGGAGGCTAGCTATTGAATAGCTATTATTATTAATTGTTGCATGATCAAAATAAAGAGCTCAAGTTACAGAAGCAATCTTGAGGTTGTCACGAATGTGCATTCTGTCCACGTCCTTTTCCGGCACAGGATCAGAGCTGTCCAGATATGCCAGGAGGCCGGTTGGCTGGAAAGAGAGAGAGTAAACAAGGGGGGAACGTAAAGTTAAAGCAGGAGCAAAATAAAATGGCCAAAAAACCCCCAGATGTCACAAACAGGTCAGTAGTTAAAATTTAAACCACATGAAAAATTTTTACTGAAATGAAAAAAATAAACCCTAATATGACCCTAATATCAACCCTAATATCTGTGTACAATCTCACCAAGATTCTCTTGAGGAGGTTCATAGCGACAGGATTATCAGCCGTCCACAAACCTACAAGGTGACGACTCAGCTGCCTACAAACGCAAGACCACAAACACAGGACCATTTCTTCACTTCATCTCTTTAAGGCTCACAAAACACTAGAAGATAACCAGACATTTTTATGTTCTTCCTGCTTTTACACCGAAAACATTTTAACATATTCTCTAGTGAGTAATTGCCCCGATTAAACCAGATGTGGTGCTGATCGGAGCATGCGTTTACCTGTGTGTGAGCATCCTCTGATCAGCGCTGACTGTAAACATAGATGTGTGTAGATGTCGGGGTAAAGCACCTTCACTCAGTGCCAAGTCCTGCATCTTTGTGGCAATTTCCTTATCCCCCTCCTAAACACACACACACACACGTATCTAAATTATTCACACAAAAGACAATAATACTTCACAAACGAATGGAATCTCACCTCAATAATTGCCTTCATTACCAGACCTGCACCTTTCACTATAGCCATAGAGGGATGCTGCAGAGACAACAAAACAGAAAAATATACAATCAGGTAAAAATCTAGAGAAACATATCATATCCCACAAACTTGGAAGAACACAGCTGTACAGAATGATTCTGTATGCTGTATAGCATTAAGTATTATTGATTATTTGCCTTTAGTGGTATTAAGAGGCCCAAAGCTGTTCTCACATAACAGTGGCCCTGTATGGCCCACGAATACATGGTTAGAGTTTAGGAGACCTACACAGAGCCCTCACCACAACCCTAGTAAACAGCTTTGTGTTAGCTGAAATTGGGAAAGATCGCGAGGGGGGTGGGGAGGGGGGGACTGTTATGTAGAATAGTATGTTCTACAAGCACATACAGTAGGGTTAGAAAATATTTGGACAATTTCTGTAATTTTGCCTCTGTATAACCACTAAAATGGATTTAAAATGTGGCAATAATGGTGTGATTAAAAGTGTAGACTTTTAAAGTTTAGTTCAAGGGGTTTTACATAAATACTGGTTTAACTGGAATCACAGTCCCCTCCATTTTCATTATAAGCATAGTGATGGACAGCTATGGCCTTGTTATTTTATGATAAAATTAAGAAAAATTATGTTAGAATGTGCATAGATATTTACATTTGGTAGCTGTTTATGGGAACTTGTGACTCAGAGGTCGATAGAAACTTGGCCAAAAAAAAGGTACATTTAAAAAAAAGAAAAGAAAAGCAGTGGCAGGCTCAGCAACATCAAAAGTGCTGAAAGATCACAAAAGACAAGTGAAGTGGATGATTTCAGAATTCTTTCCTCAATCATTTTCTCAATCATCATTTTTTTTTTTTT
Source organism: Duopalatinus emarginatus (assembly GCA_028565595.1). Lineage (NCBI taxonomy): Eukaryota > Metazoa > Chordata > Actinopteri > Siluriformes > Pimelodidae > Duopalatinus > Duopalatinus emarginatus. Next base: position 8,838,066 of record JAOVVF010000026.1, read on the forward strand.
TTTTTAATTTCTTTGCAACATCAAGCCAAGTCAAGAACACTCTTGCAGACGTAGGTATATATCACTGCCAAAGTGCCAAACTACAAATTACCTTTGGGAAAATTCAACAACAGAAAAGCCAGTTTAGAATTTTCGAGAAAACATCAAAAATGCCCATTTCTGGGACAGGATGCTGTGGACTGATACAACAGATAATCCAAATACCATCATCTGTCAAGACAGTGTCTCGGCATTGGGATTTACGGGTGACAAATAAACTGGGTCATTGACGTTTATTGCTGATGGAAGTAGAAAATTACAAACAATTGTATCTCAATTGTATAAGTGTTTTGCACCAATGTTTGGCCATATAGTTTATCTTTTCTGCACTAAAAAAGCAAAGCATATTTGTTCAGATTGTGTCAGCATGCACACTGCCGAACGCTTTGCCTCGGACCTGGAAGAGTTTGAATAGTGTGCGCCCGTTGGAGGCCACCATCTCCAGCAGCATGTCAAACTGCTGACTTTCACTCGTCTCACTGTAAGGCGCACAAAGGGCAAAGGTTAGGAAATCCAGCAGTGCGCTGATCACTAAGGCGCCTGTTCCATGGTCCTGAAAGTAAAAAAAAACAGATAGAAATAATGTTAGACATTTATTCAAACAGCTATTACGAAAATTACGTTAAAATGAAATAATTAGCAGCGTACCACATTACTGATAAATTTCTCTAAAAGGCTCTCCAGGAACTTTTTGGATGATAGAAGAGAGGCTTTGTTCAGCTGTTCCTGCCTCAAGTCATAGTCATCATGCATTGGCTGTAACAGCAACAACACAAAAGTATTATGTGGTGCTTTAAAAAACACAGCTAAATAACAGTAGATATATGTTCACTGTCTGCTTTATTAAAAAGACCTCTAGAACACTTAAAAAAATGATCCAACCAGCCAGGGACTGGGCAAAATAAAGAAAATGGCATGTCATTGACATTGATCATGGCATGGTTTTTGGCGCCAGATGGGTTGGTTTTAGGGCCTACGTCCCTCTCACTGAAGTACCTCTCTCTTTGCATTTTTTTTATTTAAGTTTTTGGTGCGCAAAACTTTAGATCCAGTTACGTTTTTTGCTGCGCGGATTTCCCTTTTTGCTGCGCGAGTTTCCCTTTTTGCCGCGCGAATTTTCTTTTTTGCTGTGCAAAACTTTTGGACCTATTTTTACGCTTGGGCGGGATCTAGACAGCTATTGGCTGTTGAAGTT
>JAOVVF010000026.1:8855405-8869345 GCA_028565595.1 Duopalatinus emarginatus
ATAGGCCTCAAATGCACAACATATTTAAGGGGGAGTCTCACACCAATCCATAGGTTTTGCTGTGTGTGTCGACTGCTTGTAGTGTTGTTGTGCTCAATTATAGTAAAAGTCCAAAATAATCCCATTATTTTTAAATAAATAAAATAATTAGATGGAAACCCAACATGAAGTTGATTGTTTTTACTAGTTACTACAATCACTAGTTACTAATGGTTACTAGTACCATTGTTACCAGCCACTCCTACTCCTGGTTATAACATTAGTTTTGGCTTTCACTTGCCCGAATTAATTAAACCTTGGTCCATGTTTGCTTGATAGGGCTCAAATCCTAGCATCCATACCTGGTTTGTAACTTCTAATGTAGTAGGATTGTATGTTGTCATGCCATGTGTCCCGATAGAGAAAACTCGCTTGTACCTAGAAAAAGGAAAACATACAGACATACACAATATAAGGTCCCAGAACGTACTCTCCCAGAGTATATATAAATTACACTGGAATGAAAAGAATGAAAATTTATTACAGAACATGTGATTTTACAGGACATGTGATTTTATTATGACACTTTTTACATCCTCCAGAAGAGAGAGGTACAAAGGTCAAAGTTAGGCCACAATGAGACAGACAACTGCTTCTCAGTACTTATCTAAATCTGGTAGATCCACCATGGATAGGAAGCAGAAATATGGTGTGTTTAGAATATTTGGATCGATGAACAAAGAAAGAAAAAGAAAAAAGATGAACATGTTTTAATCCGGTTATTTGAATCTTTATCATTTGAACCTGTTGGAGGACAGTATCAGCTGTGGATTTGGAGGTAATTTGGCTGCCACCAGTCTATGTGAGAAGTGTACTGCTGCAGTGAAGCTCAAAGAGGAAGGAGGAGGCATGGCCAGACAAAAAATACAGAGTGGTTACAGATTGGCTGTAGCTGCAATGAGTTACATGCAGAAACACTTCCACATTTAATTTACCACAGAAAGGTTTCAAACTGAACACTTTATTATTAATTATAATTATGAAGGCAATAAAACACCAATTAACAGAAACAAAGAAACACAGTTCATCACTCTCTTGTGCTTTTGCTAATGTGAAATATACAATCTTGATCATATTACAAAGAAAATTACAACAAGAGACTTTTTGGGGTTTGGGGCATTAAGGAGTCAGGTGGTATTTAATTTTGGATTTGTGGCTATTAGAGATCACAGGATTATTATTATTATGCTTTTTTTTAGCTTGACGATACGTGTGTGTGTGATTTTTTTTGGGATAAAAGAGGTTAGCACTCTTAAAAATCTTAGGATTAGTTTGCAAAAGTAGGTTTTTGCATTTTATGAAAATTAGCATCATGGTTGCTCATTGTATTTAAGCAAAGAATCAGATTAATAATGTGAAAAAAAATCCCAGTTTGGTTACAACAAGATCCCCTAACAAAAGTTTATATAAACAGGATAAGAATAGTATTGCTCAAGTATTGTGCAAACCTATCTAGCCGTTGCAGTTCCTTTAGAAACTGCAAGTGCAATGCAATGACAAATTCAACACTTTACTGCCAACCACAGACACACACACACACGGATACCTCATAATTCTACACATATTACAGGCATAGTTACATTTTACCCTGGGTTAATGTGGCCCTTTTCGCTATCCATATCGTCAGTACAAGAAATAGAAATAGGAAGAATAGTGGGCAGTAAACTGTAATATTTGAAGGAAGACAGTGTGGAACAGTTGCACAGAGATTGTGACAGAGAATTTCAACATTTTAGAGCAACAGCACTGAACAATCTGCCCCCCCACAGATTTAAGTTTAAATCATGGGGCAACCAAAAGTTCAGAGCCAGAAGATCTAAAGGTGCGAGTGAAACAGTATGGATGAAGAAGCTCACCGAGTTGGGAAAGTTCAAGACCACACAGAGCTTTCAAAATTAACAGAACAATTTTATACTGAAACCTTATAATTAGTATGTTTGGCCCATGAAGTTACTGTGAAACAGGTGTGGGATGTGCTTGTGTAATTTGAGCATTTTGTATGAAAACCTTGGAGCCTACTAACAAAACTTGAGTCTCGCTAGTGTTGCGTTCAAGGCAGTTTTATGCAACCACAGCTTAAGTAAATCATGTACTTAGTCAATGGACAGAAACTATGAAGTGAGTGTTACGGATATAGATCCAAAGGTCACAGGCATGACAGAAACTTAAGCCTATGATTGCGCACAGTCTGTCTTAGGGGTAAAATATATAAGATAAAGAGGAGAGAAACAAAAAACCCTGAGGCACACCTTTGTGCTACAGTAACAGTGGGTGATCTTTGAGCTTTTGATAAAGATAAACTGTTGTCGGTTTCCAAGATAGTACTATAACCAAACTAGAGCCAAGCCTGTTAACAGAAGGATGGCAATCTAAAAATTAGTAGGTCATTATTAATATTGTCAAAGCAGCCATACGACAACAAGGACAAAAAGAAAATGGACAAGGATGGGGAGAAGATGACCAGCACCACAAAGCAGGAGGTCATTCAGTACTCAGCCTCACTGAAAGGGTTCATAAATATGATTTCTGGCAAGGAAAATGTGAATCTGTAACAGGTTCAACATTTCAATCACTTTGGCTAAGAAATGAAGATTGGAGGTGGGTGTGTAGTTGGACAGTGAGAAAGGATGTAAAAGCAGGATTCCTAAGGATTGGAAAACTGTGGCAAGGAAGGTGGGAACAGTACCTAATGTAAAACAATGATTAATTAGATAAAGGAGAATACAGAATACATTTAAGAAGAGCACAGGGTCATGCTGGCATGAGGAGTTGGACATATGGCATGAGGAGCTGGACATAGTTACGGCATGAGGAGCTGGACATAGTTATGGCATGAGGAGCTGGACATAGTTATGGCATGAGGAGCTGGACATAGTTATGGCATGAAGAGCTGGACATAGTTATGGCATGAGGAGTTGGACATAGTTATGATGTCAGATACTGTGTAAGAATCCATGGGGTTGAAGGAAACGGACAATATTACGGTATAGAATTTCCTAAAGAAGACAAGTGGACTGCAGTAGGGAAGTGTTGGTACATACTGTAAATTTTATTCTGAAAGAAACCGTGACTGACTTTGAGCATGGGAGCTGGGAAAAGATGAGGAAGGAGCGTCTAGAAATTTTTATTAAGTTCAAAATTGCCACAAAGGTCTAAAATGAGAAGAAGCAGCAAGACAAGCACCAATACTCTCAAATGGAACTGGAAATCTGAATGTGCAGAAGTTTAAAAGAAGTAGGATATCAAACTTTTTTGTTTAAGAGGATGATAGCCTGAGGGGAGGAGGAGGAGAGGGCTGGTCCGAGCCTTCAGGGCAGAGGAATTAGCTTCTACGTCAGTGAAGGTTGTTGCACAGAAGTCACAGTTCTAAGTTCATACAGCAGCCTAAACTTAGAAAGTTGTTTATTAACTGCAAGCCTTTTTATTCACCAAGGGAGTTTGTTGCTTTCATCCTTGTCTATGTTTATATCCCACCTCAGGCCAGCATGAATTATTCATTGCAAATCATGGTCGAACTCACTTTTCATAATTATTAGGGGCTTTAAAAAAGCAAAATAAAATGACAAACTGGAGCACTGCTACACAGTTCTTGAAGATGCATATTGCCCTATTCCCTGGGCATCTTATTCCAACCTGCAAGCCGAAAGTGAAAACTTCACAGCCTGTGGTTAAAACAGTGAAGAGAGGGTAAAGCTCCGTCAAGGAAAAGCAGGAGCTGCAAGCCTGTTTTGACTGCACTCATTTGAATGTCTTTAACAGTCTAGACCGACAACATGACCAACACTGTGACCCATTACATCAGCCTTTGTGAAAACTTGTGTGCCAACCTGTGTGCCAATTTCTACATGTAGAACAAGCCATGGCTCACTCTCAGACTAAGACAATTACTATAGGCCAAGAACCATGTACAAGCAGGCCATTGACAAAGGGATCAGATCAAATAAAAGAAGCCAGACTGAAAAGCTGAAAGACAGGTTTTCAGCCAAAGGCCTTGCATCAGTGTGGAGAGGACTGCAATACATCCCAAACTACAAGTGCAAGACATCAAAGCGTAAAGAGCTAGCAGGTCGATGGATGATGACGTTAACATGGGACTGCACTACATCCTACAACACCTTGACTGCCCAGGGACATATGATAGAATGCTGTTTCATCTCTGTAATCAACACTGTGAATCCAGAAATCCTTTACTCCATATTCTCCCAACTTGCTGCATCTGCTGCCCTGTCAGTGGATCATCTGACAGGCAGGAAACAGCAGGTGAGGATGGGAGAAGTCACTTCCAGTATACAGACCATCAGTACTGGTGCTTCCCAGGGGATGCATCCTCTCCCCACTGCTCTTCTCCCTCTACATAAATCACAGCACTAGAATTGGAATGATCGAATGGCAATGATGTATCGGTTTACCGGTCGATTTCTCTTACTTTCCCGAAGCTGAGAGTTGATCAATGGTGTGAAACAAATGAGCCATATTTTGCAAAGTAAGGATTGCTGCACCCCTTCGCAAACCCCAGTTGTATTTATGAATGGACATTTATATTTGTCCTTTAGGGCAAGAGGTAAAGGGGTATTTATTTTGGGGTTTTGTTAGCAGGCAGGGTGGTATTTGCTTTCTCTTAAAGGACATACAATCTATTGTGTACTTTTAATGTATGCCTATTACAAACATTTAAACTTTAACCCTTTTTACTGGCATTACATCTACAGCCAGTATGAACACCTGAATAACTGTAAAATAATTGTATTTAAAATATTGCTTTTTTTTCGGCAATGCGGAATAAACCATGGTGTAAATTTTAATTGGTCCGTTTTACTTTAATGACACTCTCATGTAAAAACAAGAGCCACAACAATGTGTAAACTTCTCCACCCCTCACTTTTACACACTTTTTAGGCTGTCGGTCAGCAGGTACTGGCGAACTGTAGCACCTGATGTTTGTTTTGCAAGCATAAAGCCTGATGACTGTTTACACCTGGGTGTCCTTCTCTGTAATGTAATAGACTACATTTTGGCATGTTTTCACTACATTTACATTCTTTGATGGCTAATGTTCACTCAGTTTTCACTCAGCGCATGATGGCTTTCTTGAAAGTTAGTTTCTCGGATAGTTTTTTAGAATTTAGGAGAAAAAATGCCGATTCAGTTGAATGGACAGGAACCTGGTAAGTGATTAAGTTATGCTTCTTAAAAATTTTTGCTTGCAGTGTGGAAACGTCTTATTTTGCAGGTGATATGTGGAATCTCTTTTCCATGTAGAATAAAACTGCATTTCTGAAGGAAATACATGAATTCATGAATTTTTGCTTGTAGCATAAAATTTATATTTTTGCAAGTAACTTATCCGTACATTTCACATTTAGCATAACAGTACATTCTAGTATTCAGTCTAGTAACTAGCCTTAGGAAGTGCAAATTTATGGTGGTCTAGTAAAGATTTGTGTGGAAAAGACAGTTGCGTACACTATAAATATCCATTTCCCAGCCTCTGTAATAGCAGGCTACAGATTTGAGGCAACATTCTGAAACCTGAATACGAGCAACAGCAAAAACAATAAACAGAACGACCAGCTCTCTGACGGAACGCCCCTAGGGAAGCAGCACTTGGTGACACAGGGACCATTACTGGCCTCCCCAAAAACTGGCTATCAATGCAAAAATGGTAGCCACAAGGATGGATTTTAGGACTGATGAAGTTCAGAGCATCTCAGCCAGTGGTCAGTTAAGTGTTGCAAAATGGCAGAAAAGAGGTCATGGTATCCAGTGACAATTGTGGATATGTCAACCTCTGCCAAGAGAAACAAAGCCTCAGCTGGGAGAAGACACCATGTACTCTGCCTTCAAAGGATGTACAGCAAGATTATTTACAAATACTGGTCCTGTGATGCACTATAATAGACTGTCTTTGTTTCACTAAATGGTCATAAAGCCAAGCTCAGTGATGTGAACTAGATTCTAACTATTTAATTTTTTTGGCAGTTATGTTAATGTTTTGCTTTTATTAGTTTAGATATTGCACTTTCTGTTATTATGGCCTCCTAGAATTCATGGTGGTGGAAACAGCAACTTCAATGTGCCTATATTATGATGGTGTCCAAGGTGCAGACTTAAACTGTGACAATGCTCTAAGACATTATTAGTGGCCTGCTGGCACACACTGCAGATTTTCATTTCAGGTAAGGGGGCATTGAGATAATAAGTGGCAAAAACGATTTGCACTCTGACCCAAATGTTTTCCTCTGGAGACAGCACTGACACTTGGCTTTGCCACTGCAGCACAAGGAGTGGCAGCCAATAAGACAAGTGTCTAATGATTGTGCTGATTTTTTGTTGTCTATTTATAATGGCTGTGGAGGCCACCATGCATCATCTATAGGTGAGGTGGTGGTGGCTCTGGTTTACTGATCAGAAAGTTTAGGGTTCAAGTCTTAGCATTGCCAAGCTGCCACTTCTGGCCTGTGTGCTGTATCCTGCCTGACCATGTGCTATACCCCCAACCTCCCAACAAGCTGGGATATGCAAAAAAAAAAAAAAAAAGTATCTCACTCTGCAATATGTTTAATATAGAGTTTCTTTTGGGTCTGGTTCCTCTCAAGGTTTCTTCCTCTTGTCATCTCAACAAGTTTTTTTCTTGCCACTGTCGCCACCGGCTTGCTCATCAGGGATAAAAATTTGTATAAATGTTTTACTTCAATTTGTGCCTTATGGTCATTTTTGCACCACGGTCTAATGAACATCTAATCATATACATTTATAATCAGTTAGGTGTAATGGCAGGTGTAATGTTGTGCAATAAGACACTACAGTTGGTAGACGCATATAAATAATGTTTGTCTAAGGACCCATACATTTATTTTTAAAATAATTTAAAATAAATTGATTATCTTAAAACCAGCCAATGCAACCTTTCATAGCACAGTCGCATGCTGACAGACATGAAATTTAATCAGTGCATCAACTGTGCATCAGAGTGGAGAAGAGAGTGTGGGTTACTTACTTCCCCCTCCAGGAGTGTTTGGTTGTGTAAAAACAGGCCAAGTCTTTATTCTCTTTGAGGACGTTCATCTTCTGTCAAGGTCTGCATCAAGAGGAAAAAAAAACAGAAGAGTTTAAGCTTTAACATATAAACACAGTATAGCAACTATGTGTGAGATCCTTTTAGATAACAATTTGTATTGTTAATAGATAACTTATTATAAGTGAACCTCTCATCCAAGAGCACTTCAGTGACTCACCACTGATAAAACTGGATGGCCTTAATTAAACAATTACTGGCTTACATCATTCCATGTACTAATACAAAAACTTAAATACAGGGGGATACAGAAAGCAAGTCAACATAAATGTATCATTTAAGATAAATACAACCGGTCACTCAATCAAGTACTGCAATTTGCTGTTGGTTCGAATGATGTTATTTTCTTTACAACCAGAAATAAGTGATCGATCTACTATGGTTCATCACAATCTGCAATGAGCCATATATTCCCAAGAGTGCTGTGTGTCATTACTGTCATTACCCATATGACACATACCCTCCTGACTTCTGGCTTGTGGTGTTCATGATCACCCGGGTACAGTGTAGATTAGAAGTGTAGACTAGCACAATGCTATTATCTGTACGAAGACCTGCTTTAATTTTTATTTACAAAATATAATAAATAGCATTTAGTAAAAACATACCTTTATTCAAACCCTGTAGAAATTTAGACTAATGTGACATTAGTAAGTAAGCTAACTGAGCTTTAAATCAAAGTATTTCTCAAACCAGGAAACTTTATTTAGACTAAAAAAATTATAATAAACATCTTAAAGTATTTTAAATATATTTACTTCAGTTCTGGGGTTTGGTAAATTCTAGAAAGTTCAGAAAGGTTTACTGGACTATTATAACACTGGGGCACACTTAAAGATCCTGTCATTTCATTACAGTACAAAGTGACACCCAAATTACTACAAGTTTGATAAAAGAGGCCCATTTACATTACAGAACACAGTGGCTTTATAATTGTGGTTGGTAAAGTGAAAAGTCTGCATAACATTTTTCAATATACAGTTTATTCTTTAAAACGAACTATTTGCCTACTGTCTTTGCACCAAGAGGAATGTGACCTCCGCATTTAACCAATCCATGCAGTAAAACAAACACACACACACACCAGTGGACACTACGGGGCAGTGAGCACTGCGGAGGGGCAGCCCCAAGGGCACCTCAGTCGTGTCTTGCCCTGTGCAGAGATCGAACACGGGACCATCCGGTTCCCTAACCACTAGGCCACAGCTGCCCCGCAAATCTTGTATAAATCTTATTCGCAAAAGCATCCAATACTCCATAATAAAACATACAGTATAATTTATTGCATCCTATGTGAACTGTTTTCATGTAATCAATATTTCAATTTTTAGTAGTTTACTAGTGGTCAATGTGAGAAACAGTGGAAACATAAGGTACCTGCATAAACCATGTTGTTCAAAACTGGCTCTGCATTGAGATGCCCCATCTAGTTTTGGAGCTATATTGCACAGTATATTGTGTCTCATTTGTCTTTAACCATCCCGCACATCAAAGACAACTTTGCAACTGTTGAAGGGCTGCGTTGCTCCTACTTTGACATTGACACCCTTGGTACCCTTTTTCACAACTTACAACAGTCTTCTAACAGAAGGAGTGCAGTGAGCATATCCAAACAGCCTTCCAGTTAATTTCAGAGTGCGAGTTCCTCATGACCTGCTGGTCTAAAGGTTATCCCAGGTGATAAAACCATGGCCCATGGTCAGAATGGATGAAATACGATATCGCAGTACAAATGTAACCCTGTTCTCTGAACACCAGGATAAATGCTACGCTTACCTGCCATTAAAACACTGTCTCTAGCGGTTATCTGAGGCTCACAGACCAGGATTTAATTTGTAACCTTGAATTATTCACCATTGGTTATTCATTAGTCAAAGAACAGCCGACAAGCTCATTGTACAAAAGGGAGGGTGAGTTTCAGTGAATGCTCTGCAATGTCCTGCACAGGGGAAAAGAGAGGTTGTCCAAGATGGACAACAACTTGGCTACCTTCCTCCTCTTACCAAGCTCATCTATAGAGTCCTGAGGCCAGTCCAGGGCAGAGAAAACAGCAATCTGCTATGTGATGGTCTGCTGCGGAGCAATAAGAGGGACAGGAAAAGACTCAGTATTGAGGCCTTTCCTGTCCCTCTCCATGCAACCTAGCAGACCATCACATAAAGGATTGCTGTTGCTACTATAAAATGTTCTCAACATTGGCCTGCACACTCCAAACAACCAAACATGACATGAACATTTATTATATTCAAATATGTATGACAATGCTCCCATGCACAAAGTAAGGCCCATAAAGACACGGTTTGTCAAGGCTAGTGCGGACGAGCTTAGTGTGTGTTCATTTATATACACGTATTTACACTTTATATTAGTGTGCGTGTGTTTATTTATATACTCACACATTTTTTTTCACTTCATGTAGCCTGTTACACAGTACTCTTTAGTGCTGTGTGAGGTGGCTAGCTCGGCTTTTTATGTCTAAAATGTCAGCACTGAAGAGGAGTTAATCAGATTTTTGGAACCGCTATCAGATTTAAAACCGATGAACATTTAGTAACGAAAAGGACTTTAAATGCATTTGATAGCTTAGTTGTGCTTTGCAGTGTTTAAATAGAGCATTTCTTTATATGTATATTCTTCCAATGTGCACGTTCTTATTATTTTATACATAAAATTAAAAGCAGGCTGAGGGTTTTTCAATAAAGACTTCACATAAACTATGTGTGTAAACCATTTTAATATTTATTCTATTTACTGCTGTTCATGTTTTCATTATTATTTTATAGTATAGTATAATATAATGTAAGTATAAATTGTACATAATTGCAGTTCAGGTTTTATGGACTTGTATTTTTCTAAGTAACCTCACAAATAGAGGAAGAATGAAGCTACTGAAGCACATATCTATGCACTTTTTTAAACTTAACGTTTTTCAAACAAATGTCTTAAGTATTAATCAAAATATGTAATACTTAGTAAGTGTACTTGTTTGTGAGGCAGTAACAATAAATAATAAAATAAAATAATAAGCTGTTTCAATACTAAATGTAATAAATGCATATATTATATATTATTTATAATGTTGACAGAATTATTAAATAATTAGAAATTAAATATGTTAGTTAAAAAACATTTTATGTAACAAAGCTGAAGATTTATTGGTCATACAGAATCAAGAAATGAAGTAAAGGTTACTTTAAAAAAAGAAGCCTGATTTACTTTTATTAATGTAACATTTAGCACTAAGTAAAAATGACTTAATTATATTTAAATTAAATTTACTTATACATACTTACACAAATAAAATTGTTGTAATAAATGTATATAAATTTCACTCATTATCTCTGTCAGTGTGGAGGATAATGATTTGTAATAATTTAACGAATGGAAATTAAATCCCTGGTTTCTTCCATATGTCTACTTCTGACTATCAGCAAGAAAATCATCATAACTATGTATCAGATACATGTGAAGATACGGTCACAGGCTTAGGCTTGCATGACTGTATCTTTACTGATGATGTAACTCATGGTGGTAGCAAGAGAATAAATTCAACGGTCTACATAACATCCTTTCTACACAGCAAATACATTCATTTAAATTTGGAGGAACTTAATGCAAAACAATAACCAAAATCACACTCTCAACAAAACAATGTGGAAGGTTTTAGACTGGCCATGTTGATCACCAGGCCGTAAGCCAATTAAGCATGAATTTCCTCTCCTGAAGAGGAGACCCAAAACAAACAGCAACTAAAAAGTCATGGTAAAAGCCTGGAAAAGCACCACAAAAGAAGAATGCAAAGGTTTAGAAATGTCACAGGGTCTCCAGGTTGATGCAGTTTTTGCAAGCTAGAAATGTGCAACCAGATATTAAGCATGATTTCATTTCATTTAAGACTATCCATTCCAATACTTTTGTTTTGTATTCCAATATTTTTTTACAACAGATGTCCCATCAGGTTCAAGTCTTTAGCTGGGTCCCCCAAGCCACTCTAGCGTTATGCTGCCTGCATGATTTGGGTCACTGTTGTGCTGAAAGGTAAAACCCCAGTTTGAAGTTACACATGAAAAAACACTGATTTTTTTTTTTTACCGTTTAATGGTTTATTTTCTCTTCCTTGCTGTATTTGGGCAGTACCAGGTCTTTGCTTGGTGTAAGGTTCTGAGAGCTTTTACTAAGGAGAAGTTTCTGTCTGTCCTTTAAACTTACAGGCCCTTTAATAGATCATTTCAGAGATGGTTGTCATTCTGACAGCTTCTCCCATTTCTGAAGAGGATTTATAAAGCTGCCACTGTTGAAGAGGCCATTGAGTTCTTTAGTGACCACAGTCCTTCTAGCTAAGTTACTGAGTTTCTGTCCTTCTAGAAACATCCAACAAAACTTGATTGCTAAGGTTTCTGAAGAGTTCCTTGGACATCATAGCTTGTGTGTTAGTCTGACATAAACTGACGTGAATTGTGGAACCTTACATTTCTTTATATCTAGTCCACTGAATTAAATTTGACATAGGTTAACTATAATTAAATTCTAAAGACCTCAAAGCTGACAAGATGTGCCTGAGGGCAATTTGGAGAGTGTTATTTAAGGGTCTGAATACTTATATAATGATGTTAATGGGGGGATAAAAATCCATTTTATATGAAATTTGGACTGATGTGTTAAACAGCACATCACCAGTTGAAATAATGCCGTTGTCTGAAACAGCAGCCAGTACATACTATGCATTGCTCGACTGTTGAAGTCTGCTGTCTTACCAACACCACTTGACATAAGTTATGTTTAGAATTTTTAAATCAGACAAAATATCTGTTTTCACAAAGCTACTCATAACCTTACTCAGAGTTGTACATAATCATCTATTTTTCATTTTTATAGTTGCAAACATCCGACTTGTCTTTCTCAGCTTTGAAGGCCTTCGCAGCTCCAGTTAAATTATAGGACAGATTACCGTACCACAGTGTGCTATGTTCTCGCATACTGCTTTCGTGTACTGTTCCCTAGGTACGTCTGTGATTTTCGGATGCCGGCAATATCTTTTAGACACGTTATATTTATTCCTGTACAGTTAGAAAGACTTTGTAAAACCAGTGTCTGTAAAAATGAAGCTGTTTGGGCGGTACACAATAGACACTTTGGGGGTTTTTTTGTGTGATAATTGTCATCTGTCTGTAGTTTAGTCCAGCAGTATAATTTCAGACACAGCCAAGGATTTCAGTCGGGTGTCGGGTGACCGAGCTCCCTAGCTTTTAGACAAATCCAATAAGAACCACATCAGGCAGTAAAACTGCCATTACTACAGGCTTTATACACACACATCCACATAACCAACCCCCCCAACCACACACACACACATCTACCTCTCTCTCTCACACACACACACACCTACACACACAAGTTTCACAGGAAAAAAAGCCAGTCACGAGCTTAAAAACTGTCAGCTTTCTACTCTGTGTTATCAACGTCGGCTGATGTGCACTACTCTTGTCCTCCGTTTCCTCGGCTTGCACTATCTCTGAGCGACAGTCATACAGGCTTCAACACTGCAAAACAGGATGCAGAGATCACCGAGCCACGTGACCATTTATCCCGTCTTCATCTGAAGACACTTTATGCATGTGATCAAGGCTGTGGTTTGTACTGAGTCAGGGTTTGATAGACAGATCAAACATTTATAGATCAAGCCTGCAGACTGTCATTAATATAAAAAAAGAAGCTGCTGCTGTGACAATGCAAAGGGCTTTAAAACAGGTACTTACAATACAGAAACAGTTTCATGAAGCACATCGGTTGGTGTTTTATTACACTATTGTTTATTTGTTATGAAATTAAAGGCCAGTCTGATTTGATTTACTGTCATGTAATAATAAAACAGAACATGTCCAGATGAGAGGGCGCTGTCACATCAGGAACTACTTTATCTTGTCAAATTATCATGGATATCATAGCAGAGATACCCAGACAGCTGTTATTATTATTAAACCCCTGAGCGTTATTTAAACCAGTCTGATATATTACACACATTAAAAGACTGACCTGTTACACATCCTAACACATCCTGATGACTACCAGAATTGAGATAAACAGGCAGACAGTGCATCAAGTTGATCATCAGGCCTTGGAGACATTTCATACCGTGACAATGCTATGATTTATAATCCTGCACAGCCCTTCACCTGTCATCATTAACCTGTAAACTCCAGGCTGTAATAGTGATATATATCCAGCTCAGAGAAATGACATTAGCAAACGGCTCTGCATCAGTTACATCCACTACAGCTAGTTAGCCTCAGCTAATACAGCATAGGTACGTGCATTGATTTACCTGATGGGTTAATATCAGATGTGACTTATTCCCGTGCCTGTTACTCTCAACCATCCACAAAAAGGCATCAACGTGTCTGTCCGAGTTTTGTACCGAAAACTGTGCCGCTGATCATTGACAACTACGCTTCGATCAGTAATAAAACTCAGGACGGCGCCATGTTCGATTTACACAAAAGCGCACGTCTGCGCATGCGCCGACCAGCCGCTTGTCACGAGGCTGTCAGCTGGTTGGGAAGACAGGAAGTGCTGAATAAACCGGCGTGCAGGATCGTTCAGTTTCAGTCTTTTAGTGGAGTGGGAGATGATGGTGTCGTCAGCTGACTGGGAGAGTAGCTAGGAGACTTGGAGATAGGTGCACTCGGAGACTAGGGGACTTGGAGAATAGGTGGACTTGGAGACTAGGGGACTTGGAGAATAGGTGGACTTGGAGACTAGGGGACTTGGAGAATAGGTGGACTTGGAGACTAGGGGACTTGGAGAATAGGTGGACTTGGAGACTAGG
>JAOVVF010000026.1:8900220-8915701 GCA_028565595.1 Duopalatinus emarginatus
TCTATTATAGTTTCACAATATATTGTCAGTTTTAAGTGATTGATTTTCTCCTTTTTAAAAGTTCCAATTAAATTAATTGTAATTTAATGTGTAAGTTTGTTATTTCCATTTTCAAGCTCAGAGTTACAAGTAAAACAGCTTATTTTTATTTATTCATATTCTTTTTTGAACAAACGGATGACTTGTACTCAGACCCTACCAAAATTTGCTGAAGCAGTGAAAATAGTTTGTTACTAGACATTAAGCACTAGTGTCATCTGGTGGTCCATATAATGAAGTGCAGCTCTAATATATATAAAGCAGTCATGTTCTTGTTCTTGTGGTTCAAAAAGTTTCTTGTGGTTCAAAAATTTTTCACAATTTCAAAGTTTTGTACACACACCTTGGAGCTTAAGTACCATAGGTGACCACTACTAAATTACAATTTCTTAACTTGTGAAAGAAATTCTACCAGCTGTGGTTCAAATTTTATGTTCTAAAAAATGCTATTTGTTGTTGTACCTAGTAAATGAAAGATTTTCAAGCAGCCCTGTTTTTTCAGTGTTTCTACTGGGTTAACACTTCCTGACCATGCTCATTTCTGGTTTAACAGAAATTAATATTTTGAGCACAAAACAGATACAAATATTTTATTTACTAAACGATCAACTTATTTATTAAACAAATCTATATAACATATTGTCCAAGTAGAGGAAAATTATATGAGCATTTAAATATTTTTTTTTTTTTATTGTTTAGCTACTGTGGTGGTTCCAGCCCCGCCTCATTCTGAGTGGCCACACCCACAGCAGCTGTGAGGTTCTCCATGAGAACCGTTTCCTGGAAATCAGCGTCGCATCTTTCAGCTGGAGGAACCGCAACAACCCCAGCTTTATTCTGGTAACCATAAAATTACACCCAATATACAGTAATATGACCAAATTTTGGCAGGTTTTTGCTAGTATTATTTGTTCCTTCAGTCTTAAATTTTAGTAATTTGGGACAACTCATTTGGATAATAATGCTCAGTTACTCAGTCGGTCGGTCACTCATTATCTAGGGCACTTCTACTAGGTCATAGACGGTGCTAAAACCTATCCCAGCACTCACTGAGCAGAAGGCAGGGAAACACCCTGACCAAGTCACCAGTCCATCGCAAGGCTGTAGTAGTGTCCATTTAAACTAATACATTTAAATTAATCATGAATATTTCCATTTCTCCTAAATCTATTTGACATCAAAAAAAAAAAAATGTATTCGTGCATTTACCCTCGCTTCTCTCTCTGTGTGTATTTGTGTGTGTATAGGGCACCTTTTCCCCATCTGATTTTGCACTGTCTAAGTGTTTCCTGCCAGAGGAGAACAGTATTATAGCAGTATACTGCAGCAGTGCAGTTGTGATTGTGCTGATCATTCTTGGGCATCTGCGTCTCTTCCAAGGAGCCCTGGATGCAGCAAACAGCATTCTGGTTACGAAAAAGTCTTTGTGAAACACACATGTGGGTGTGTACAGCTATATGCAACAATTAAATGTGAAATTTTATGTACAAATTTTTATTTACAAAGATTAATGTCCATGCAATCAGGAAACTTACCCAAGTACCCAAGTGACAATTTTAGATACTGTGAATACTTGTTTGTGTATGTATGATTGTATATTTTATGTATATATTTACTTTTTTAGTACTTTTTTATACTATGAATCAGTCTAATAAGTTCATAGATTGTTGTATTGAGGTCTTATTTTAACTTGTTTTGTAAATGGTCCATGTTTAAAATATGATTTTGCCCTGGTTGCAGGTCGAGCTCTGTTTTTTTTCTTTTAAACTTAAACAAAGAAGTGCTTTCTTTGACTGGAACAAATGCAATAAAAATAAAAGAAAGCATCTACTATGTAAGTGACTAATAATAGGTGCTATTCTTCTTTTTAGTGCTGGTTGAATAATAAAACACACCAACACTTTTAGAGGTATTTTTATTTGCAAAATTACATTTCCTCTGACATTTCCATTCTAAACAAAGATGATGGGTGTGTAATGTGCCTCTTTATTAACATAAAAACAGAAGTTTAAGTTTTTGAAGTTGAGACAGAATTTAGTACTTCATCTCTCAGTCAGTTATCACTCAATAGTTGAACTCGGAGAAGCTTTAGAGGAAAGAGAACTAGCTTATCTACCAGTGCTGCAACCTACGCCGTATAGCGTTTGAGCCTCCGCGTGGCCTGTTTCAGTCATCTGCAGTCATCTTCTGGGGCTGTAGCATTGGGTTAAATTGGGGGAACCACATACTGGTTTTAGTTTCTTTTGTTTTCACGCTCATTCAAAAAGCGCTCCCAGCTGAATTTTCTCTGCTACGGTAAAATGTGACATGACCAAAGACCAAAACCAAGACCATGGGTGATTTAGGGAATTTTTTTTTTAACAAAATAAAATAAACTCTGCAGGCTAAGGATTGCAGAAGGTCTCGTTTTCTTTCGTTTGCAGGTTTAAAAGCATGGCGCATTTACAAGTTAAGCTTATGTCTGCTCAGTCGAGGATTACAGGGCCTACATTAGGGCCCAGCAGTGGCTCTCTTGGCAGGTCTATTCTTCTAACTTACAACCTACCAATCACAAGTATCCAATGTTTAAAAAAGTAGGTTAAATCTAGCACTCTTAAGGGTTCTTTTGTCAAGCCTTCTATGTAAAAACTGTTTCCTTATCAGAGATAATTATAAGCAGAATCCTTCTGGGAAGCTAAGAAGTATTAAAAGGTCCTGTTTGAGGGTCCCTGTTAAGCTGCCTCTGAAAAAAAAGTAGTAAATAGTAGGTGCATTTTAACAAACAGGAATCAGGTTTGCCGATCAGGTAGATGAATATGAAGTTACATATTAGAAGTAGTTATTAAAGACATGGCCTTGCTCCCACACAAATGAAATAATCCCAGTTTGTTTGACCGCGTTACCTCTTGGTATCTTTTCACATTTTACTGTGCAATCATGCTGGATAAGGCTCTGCAATAACGCCATGAGCTGTGAGGAAAGCCAATCAGTGCCTGCATGTTACTAAAGGTTAAGGGACAGTCAAACTTTCTACAGTACACCCTACCTAGATCCATGGCTATGCAAATGACCTCACTAGACATTCTTAAATATGTATACGCATAGGCACACACATCTCTATGTAGAATTGTACATATAGCTTTATACAATATAATTTCTGTTGTAACCTTATAAATGTATATGTACACATATATAAATATAAAAATGCTGATGTACAACTTGGGTTGAACACAACAGGGGATGTGGGTATACACATGCATGCAGGCATACACACATGCATACACACATTTACAGCTGTAACCCTGTGTACACACCTCACACACATTTCATGTCGGAAAATATGCATCCTACCATGTCAGCAGGCTCTGAGTTCGGACACAAAGAAGTGTTTTTAAAGCTGTCAAGAATTCTAGAAAGGGAAAATGAAACTCGAGATATATATATATATATATATATATATATAGCCTGTACTTCATTTTCAACTTTGCAATCTGTAAGTGGTTACTTTTGCATATTGTATACAAGATTTTTTTTCCTAATTTCCATTTTGTACTAAAGTCCATATGATTCCATTTTCTTTATAAACTTGAGAGAAATGCATTTCTACAGAGAGCGAGCGAGCGAGCGAGCAAAAGAGAGAGATAGAAAGAGACAGAGGGAAAGAGAAAGCGAGATTCCCCATCAGCAGGCTTTGCTGCAGTTAAGATTTGACATCAAGCTGTACAGCGCCATCAGAAATGTATTTATATCTAAATCCTCATTTACAGGTACAGCTGTAATCAAAGGCACAAGGAGCTTCTACAAGTTTTTTTTTTTTCTTTTTTTCAATTAAGTACAAAATAACATTACATTTTGCAGGCATGTGCAAGATAAAGCAACCTTGCACGTTCCTTAGCATAATAAAATAACCCCCCCCCCCCAAATATATAGTGTATGTGTGTGTGTATGTGTTTTACAGTACAGTATACACATACTATCCCCACATCAAGAAACTCTCTATGCAAAGAGAGGTATTAATTATCAGTTGGCCACTCAGTCTTCTGCGCAGACAGTACTGAGGTGCAGAAGACTTCAAGTCCAACGATTCCAACATGTCTAAACCTAGCCTGTGCTCTTTAAACAGTTCCAAACCCCTGCATATTCCTGCAACATTGCACCTCTGACAGAAAACTAATTAAAGAAAAGCAAAACACAATAAAAGGACAAAGTGACAAGTAATAAATATAGCGGTGCTACATAGTGAATTACGCTTCCCGGTCTGCATTTTAGGAACCTGATGCAAAAGTGCATTATCCACCCCTATGTCAAGTACTCCTAAAAGACCTTCAGAAGACTGCAAAGGTCAAAGGTTAGGCTTTCTTGCCTAAAGTTACCACAGATTTCCATTGGGTTGGCTGGTCCACATCCAACCACAGCAAGTAGAAAATCAAAATTAAAAGTTCTCAAGACTGAAAAAATACAAGAAACCACACACACACACACACACACACACACACACACACACACACACACACACACACACACACACGCGCGCGCGCGCGTACGCGCGCACACACACCTCACTCTTGTATAAATAAGGAGATAAAGTGAAGGAAAAGTAGAGAAACAAAATCACATAACATTGTCACTTGTCAGTAGTTCACATAGTCCTGCTGAAATCTGGGAGTGGAAAAGAAGTGATCTGATTGGAGAATGGACATATTGTGGCAGCCAATCACAAAAGCTCATACTGGCGGAGATGCATTCTCTGGATGATGTCACGACAGTCATTGAAGACACGACGGATATTCTCTGTGTCCACAGCACAGGTGAAATGTGGATAGCAGTAGTGTTTATCCGAACCACTCGCTGTGCTGATTCTCTGCAGAAACAAATACATGGATCTTAGGTTACATAAAGACTTCGGAAAGGGACACAACAAATATTTCAATATCATTATCAAATTAATGTACACACAGACACACAAGACTAAAATGCCATAGAAAATATAAGAAACACACACTAAAGACCCAGCAAATACTCTAATAGTTTAATAAAAGCAAGTCACAGCTCATATGTACTAAATTATATATATAAAAAAAATAATAATAATAATAATAAAAAAAAATTGAATGATACGAGCCAAGCTTTAACAAACATTTTTACAAACAATAAACAATTTTTTTTTTTAATGCAATATATTTTCAGTTTACCAAAAATTCATCCCGGATGAAGAACTTGGCCCTGGTAACTTTAGGGTCTTCCCCAGCATCAGGGGTCACTGTGGATAAGAGTGTGCATATATCAATATCTGTCTTTCAAATTTAGAAACATGTACTCTCCAAACAGTTTCATTCTTCACCCTTTCCCATACTGAAAGCTACCGAAAGTATTTAACATATATAAAGCTAAAGCATCTTTTATTTGTTTTAGTTTTACCCCGTTAGGGGGTAGTATATATTAGGCAGCAAGAGAGTTCTCAAAGTTAATTTGTTGGATACAGGACAAATGGGCAAGCTGAGTCATTTGGGCTAGATTTTGATGGCTAGATCTCCAAAATAGCAGGTCTTGTCGGGTATTCCTGATATGCAGTGGTTAAAACCTACTACAAGCAGAAGTGTTCAAGGAAGGACAAAATGGTGAACTGGCAACAGGGTCTTTGTTGCCCAAGGCTTAGTAATCTGTATGGGGAGTGAAGGCTAGCCCATCTGTTTCAATCCCACAGAAGAGCTACTGTAGCACAAATTGCTGAAAAAGTTAATACTGGCTATGATAGAAAGACGTCAGTATACACAGTGCATCACAATGTAGACACAGACCAGTCACAGACCAGAGTGCCAATGCTGAGGCTTGTCCACCAGTCTTTTACATGCAGGCAGCTGTGTGTGTATTCATTGCTTATTGGGAGAAGAGATGGCACCAGGGTGCACTATGGGTAGAAGGCAAGCTGGGGGAGCATCGTGGTGCCATGAGCAATATTCTGGGAAACCTTTAGGTTTGGCATTCATGTGGAAGTTACTTTGGAATGGTTTGGGGATCATAATAGGTTTTGACTTGCCCTCCAAATTCCCCGGAATTTTATTTGATCAAGCATCTGCTGGATGTGCTGATACAAACAAGATATCACGGCACACATTTAGAGGACTCGTGGAGTTCATGCCTCAACAGATCAGAGCTGTTTTAAGCACCACATGGGGACCTAAACCTACTAGGCACGAGGTATTAATGTTATAGCCGACAGACTGTAGTTACATGCTAATGCTGGCTGGTTATTAATTTGCATGCCTTCTGACTAATGCATGTTTCCTGTAACCTTTCACAGCTTCAGATGAACAGATTATGTCTAGGCAAACATTACATTACATTGCACTTAGTTGACGCTTTTATCCAAAGCAATTTACAAGCGGTAGAGTACAACATCATTTAGTAGTACGAGACATTCAGCATACTCTGGTTGACTGCAAACCGTCAGTGACACCACCTCCCAAATTTCGCTTAAATGAGATGATAATACAAGCATTTAGAGGGATTGAAAGGGTGCTACCATCAGGTGGGACCGTATAGCGAGTGTACTCAGGGAAGTAATCTTCAAGTTTGGATTTTCCAGCCAGGATCTTCTCTGCCAGCATGTCTTGTTTGTTCAAGAAGAGGATCACCGATATGGTCCGTAAAAACCTGCAGGAGTCGGAGAGAGAGACAGACAGTCAAGTACTTGCACACACAATCTTTTCTTTTTTTGCTTTGCTGACAGATGGTGTGATACAGCATAACACACATTATCCTGATTGAGTACCAGTGTCAGTTTCAAATAAACTAATAGTACCAAATTTTGCAAAATAAATAATGCAAATGCCAAATGTGGCTTGGGTGTTGATTTGATACTGCATGTTAAAATATTCTCTTTTGAAACAAAAACACAAAAAGGAAGGGAGAATAATGCAGATTTGAATTATTACTAGAGTTGTACTTAAGTAGCACATTGACTGACTTGTGGCTCTACTAAGGATTTAACCTGAATGCCTTGCAGGAACACTGGTGCCTGAGAATCATGAAATTTCAGCCTAGATAGAAACACTGATAAAAAATGAGTCAGTTTTTTTTTGGCTAGCAGCACATTATTCTGTTGGAAGAGGCCAAACCCATCAGAATGAATGGTGCAACTAAGCACAGCAAATGACAGGAAAATCCTAGTAGAACAGCTGAACTTCATATGTGGTTCATCAGAGTCAAGTTACTTGATGGCAGGTGTGTACTACCTACTATTTAGCATGGGTTTGAATGTGATTCGTTAATTCACAGCCACTCCCCCAATTATAAGAGAGTGTGCACACTTATAAAATCACATTAGTTAAGTTTTTAAATTTTCCATCCTTAAACAATTTCAGTAAGAGCACTAGCTTTGTGTGCAATGGAATAAACTGCACACACAGATAATAGGTGTAGATTGAATGATTTACAAAGAATAACTGCATGTAACAAGTCATGTACATAACAGTGTAAAGAAATAACATTTAGCTTTTGTATGAGCTGATTGTTCTGAATAGCAGAGAAACAGCTATCTAAAAGACTAAAAATAGCAGTCGAAAATCTTAAAGACTCCCAGAGGATTCTGAAGAAAAATGCTAGTAATGTTATTATAAAAAGCTTAAAATATAACATAAGTCCAACACACGTTTATTGCAAATTTATCAGAAAGCCACATAAAATGATTAAAATATCGATTGGCTACTTGACACATGCGCTGAATGGCGTCGGATAGAAACTACTGGATTACATTTACATTTACGGCATTTAGCAGACGCTGTTATACAGAGCAACTTACAAGGTTACTGGTATTACAGGAAGGCCAACATAGTGTTATGAGTCGTGCCCAAGGACCCTTATTGGTGTAGCACAGACTGGCTGTCCAGACCGGGAATCAAACCCGGGTCCCTCACATGGGAGCCAATGATGTTACCACTGTACCACACCAACCACATTCAACCAGCTATATAAACTATCATAACAGGGCAGATCCACAGATGGCAATATTTCCCCAAAACCTACAGGGCAATGATTTTGTTTGTCCAATCAGTGATAGTGAGGGGAAATTATGACATTTTTAAAACTTAATTTTCCAAAAAGAATTCTGAGAGAACATGTAGAACCTAAGCCACATAAGCCACCCCCATGTACATATCATATGTTATACCACACCATTTGGTTCAAAAAAGGTTTACAGTACGTATAATACAAAGATATGAAACTGATGACTAAACTGCAAAACAGAAACCATACACAGGAAACGTTCTGATAACCTCTGAACATGCATTATTGCGATTTGTAAATAGTAATAACTTACTGTTTGTAAATTGCCTTTATATAATGTGAAAAAAAGACAATTTGAGGCAGTTGGGGGGTGGGTGGTGGGTGGTGTGTTTAGCATGATTCCACTAGTAATTCAACACCACAAATATGGTACAAATATAACACATTACTGTGAAATTTCCCTCTGGGGTCAATAAAGTATTTCTGATTCTGATTAGTTATTGATATCTAATAAGTCTAGTTAAATGTCTAATAACAATTCATCTTCCATTCAAGTAGCATAGTCAGACATAAAGACCACCAAAAACGAGAAATATAAAACAGGTGGAACCTGTTATTCCAGATACTGCGGAACAGATCTAGAGACTCGCGCAGGCGGTTAGTACTGTTGTCTTCTCTGATCACCATGTTGTAACTGCTGCTGGCTGCCACAAAAATGATGGCCGTCACATCTGGGGCAAAACATAACAATAAAAAACACTTACTCAGATGTTGGATTTTGTGTTATTTCTACTTGCAAAAGCAATCATGATAACATTATATGATACAACAAATGATGATGTCAATTATGTGTTGTCTGACTGGTAAAATATCATGTGCAGCTGAAGACACAAAGGTTTACAAATGCAACCTTTACCATTAAAGCACTGAATCCATTTTCTTCTCTCATCTCTCTGACCACCTACATCAAACATACTTGCAAACAAAGAAAGAAAAGAAGGGCAGGGACAAGGATATATATATATATATATATATATATAAAAAAATCAGATCTCCATGTTTAAAACACACACATTTAAACAGTTCATTGTTTGCAAACTATGAAATAGTTACTAAAATGCACATTAATTCACAATAAGAAAATTAATACTTTCATTATTTATTACAACAGCAGCCCTGTGTGGTCAAAGTAGATAACACATTTGAAAGCCTGCCTTAAAGCGTGACAATTAAAGGTAAAATATTATAACCCTTTTCCACAAGTAAATACAGTTCCTTGGGGTCTTAATGAAATGTTTGGTACAAATAGTACAAGTCTTTTCACACTGGCTAAATCAGCTCTATCCAAATGCTTGGCATTTTGGGTCGTTTGTACCTGGATGAATAATTTTTAATTTCTCAGCCGATTTTAATTAGTCATCATATAATGGCTGTGTCCGAAATGGCATACTTGAATACTACCTACTAGTTTGGAGCGAGTATATACTATTTAAGCGCTAATCTAGTATACAATTCTAGTATGTGAGCGTGTAGTATGCACACCACCTCGGGCGCACTCGATCCGCCATCTTACCAACAGCCTTTGACCCAAGACGTCACACCAGTTAAGTTCAATTATTAAGTTCAACACACCAGTTAGTTTAATTATCTTTGATTTTTGTTTGCAATTAAAAATTACCTCAGCTCAGCCTACACTGATAATCATAAACTCTCTCCGTCTTGTTAACAGATAAAACAGACTCTCAGTTCGCTCGCAGTGCATTATGGGATATGTCAGGCTCGGATAGTGTGCTGGCGGAGCATACTAGAAAATCTCTCCTGACCTAGTAGGATATCCGGGAACCTTTCTCATACTACCTGATACATACTAGGTATTGGGACGCACTACATCGTGTCGCATACTAGATTTGCATACTAACTAGTATGGGAGTATGCCATTTTGGAGGCAGCCAATCACTTGGTAGATGCTAAAGGAGTGTGCTCACATTCAAAGTACACAAATGTTATAAGTAATGTCACAAGGGAAGCCAAATCTTAGCAGTTTTTGGCAGCCCAAACAATACTCACTAGGTTGTCTTATTTTATAGTTTGTGGGTTAGTAAGCTCTCCAGATACCCAAATGCATGTACAAAATGACTGAATAAGTGTGCTTTTCATGTCACATTGACAGTTTAAATCAGTTTAACAGTGCAAACACAAATCCTTACTGATCTTACAACACTAACTCTGATAACATTAATAAAGATACTACAGTGACTTACTGAAAGTTGACTTTGTCTACTTGAAAGCGTGTTTCGAAAATCCCTGAAGTCAAAACTCGGCACCTAAGCAGATCCTAAGCAAAAAGAAAGAAAAAAAAAAACAGTAAGTAAAACTAGATGTGCATTTCCATATAGTTAGGGTCTTTTTACACACAGACATGAATACTACTGTCATTTATTTATGTATTTATTTATTTATTTATATACAGATCCCCCTGTCTGTAAGATTCCACCCTGTTGGTCTGTGTGTGTGTGTGTGTGTCAGAGAGTCACTTTCACTCCTGTTAATATGCACCTGTTTGTAAAGGACAGTTTGCCCCGATTTTAACCTATAACCTATAATCATTTTACAGAAAAGACCATATGAGAGAGGACCCCTTGGTGATCATTGTGGTGTAAAAACTATGTGGATTGAGCAGATGAAGAGTTATGACAGACGTTCACAGTTGAAAAAAAATTGGAAGTTATATTTTTATATCCACGAATGTAACATTGAAGTGAATTGGACACTTTCTCCTGTCTCATGCCGAACAAGTCCTCATAACTCAAAAAATAAAAGGTCAAATGTTAAGACCTAGACATGTATGTCTACCAATTAAAATTTAAATAGTGTTTCTAGGTGTAAGTATAAGGATTTTAGACAAGATTGAACAGAGAAAAACTGAAATTAACTGAAAAATCACTCTAAGCTAGAGGGGAGATTACATCACCTACTCTAGCTGCACCCTATAGAAATGAAAATGAAAATAAAAGAGTGATAGAAAGAAAAAGGATGAGTCCAATCTGTCTGTAATTTGACTTGGTGGCCCTGGTCCAAGCCTTTCAATTTTCATGGCTATCTACAAAATTGTTATGTACGGAGTATGTACGTTAAGCTGTATTAATTACGTAAAAGTGCTTAAGAAGAAGAAGAAGGAGAAGAAGAAGAAGAAGAAAAAGAAGAAGAAGAAGACCTTAAATATAAAACACAACAAGATCCAAACAATTTATCAGAAATAAGAATTACAAGGCTAGTCTGGAATTTGCAAAGAAATACAGAGATGAGCCAATATCCTGGAACCAATATCAACAACTACCAAAGCTATGGACAAGCTAAAAAACATTCAACCTGATTAGTCAAGCACAGTGAAGGCAATGTCATGGCTTGCCTTGACATGGCACAAGCCATGACATTGCCTTCACTGTGCTTGACCAATGGCTGCTTTTGTAACAGTCTCACGAATCGTTTTGCTGATGTAACTCATGATGGTATATTAGCAAAGTAAATTCAGAAGTTTACAGAAACATCATGTCTGCCAATTTACAGAGAAACTTTTGCAGCAAAAAAGACAGCAAAACTGTGCCAATACAAACATTAACTTCATCTGGGAAACTGGGAGTTTTTAGCCTGGTTTTAGTGAATCACGAGATCTTAACCCAAGAGAGGGGTGACTGAAGCTAGAAACCCCCTAAACAAACAACAACAACAACAACTTATAACTTAATGAAGCAACACAAAATATAAATGCAACTTTCAGGATGTTAATAAGTGTCCAGGTGATGCAGTTAGTTCGAGAACAAGATGTGTAGCCAAATATTACATGTTATTTACTTTCATTTTCTTAAAAGCTATCTGTTCCTATACCTGGCCTATACCTAAAAATTAGATAGTCTGCCACCAGAGGTGTCTTTAAGTTGTTTTAAGTTGTTAACACATCTACATTTACAGAATAAGCCAGCTGAAATTCGTAATCATCTCATCTCATATTTATATTCTGATCTTAAAACCCAAATGTCTTTAATGTATAGCAAAAATAATTGGCCTTATTGGTTTATTACTTTTAGAGCAGACTATTGACGTTCTAATTAAGCAGCCATGCTAGAGCTCAGTTGACTATGGATGCCTACGTAGGGTCATTTGATTTAAAAAATGGGGCTGTGAAAGAAACTCAGAATCTCTTCTTTTGATATAGGCGTATTTTGCTAATTAATATTATAAATATAGATCCTACTAGGAGTAACATTTAAACAAGTCTCATGTAAATGAAGCATGTATATGCTAGTCAAACGTTTTAACTATCCTGACAAACAGCCAAATTAAGGATTTTTGAATGAAAGGTCAGCATTTTGGACTGAATAGAAAACTCAGAACAACAATCACAAATAACAGCAGAAATTCTAACAGATGTACATGAAAATAAAACATCATGTATAATCAGTGGTGGCTGGCCAATAGAAGCTGCCCTTCCTGCTTGAAATCATATTATATATGAATTTAACTTCATGCAATTT
Source organism: Duopalatinus emarginatus (assembly GCA_028565595.1). Taxonomy (NCBI): domain Eukaryota; kingdom Metazoa; phylum Chordata; class Actinopteri; order Siluriformes; family Pimelodidae; genus Duopalatinus; species Duopalatinus emarginatus. Next base: position 8,912,778 of record JAOVVF010000026.1, read on the forward strand.
TTAATATATAATCAATAACTACTTATCTGAAGCATGAGTATGTTTTCATTTACATGGATATCTGCATGTTTTGTCTCAGCAATAGCTATGTAGAAACCGCCTAATGGTAGTAGAAATTACGCCAATTGCAAACCGTTGCTAAGGCAAAATACTGTAAATTTAGCCAATCAGCATCGTCAAATCTGACACCTAAAGAGCGCTCCATTTATCGCCAGTCAGTAAGCAGTGGAGTAAGCCAAAGACAGAGCGAAAGCACAGAATTCAAGCAGCCTTGAATTTAATTAGGGTATGTTCTCCGAACTCTATGGCAGAGAAACTACATGTCAAAGAGCTATGTCCAGATACAGAGATATAACAATCATACATAATGCTAGTGAAAAAGGTAAAATTAATGTTTGAGTATTGGTACAGCGGAAAAGCTTGACTAGATACAGTCATATACACACACACACACACACAAAGGCACAGACAGAACCCAGTTTTCTCTGTATATAGATATGGCATGATAACATAATGCTATAATATATTTGAATGCTTTTAAAATGGTCTGTAATGATTCATACTGTACCATCGAACTGAGCACATTAAAGCTGCGGTTTATGATCATTCTGACAACGATTAGTCTCTTGATATGTTTTACTGCCAATTTAATGCCAACGATTACTGATTTTAACAGAGCTTTGTCATCCTGCAGTTTTTGTTAAATTGTATTGGGACGGTTGTTGAAACTGTGGCACAAACAGCCACACCTAGAATATTTTTCACCAGCCGCCACTGTGTGTAATTCATATCTTTCTGCTTTGTGTAAGGCTGTATCTCGACCCTTGTGTTTTATTCCTTAATATTTCTAAATATGGTAGTGCCAGTATATCTGTCATGTTGATTATTTCAACTTGTTTATACCAGTGATTTCAAACCCATCCTTCCAACACACACATATGCAATCATGCACAAGCACACATTTTAGAGCACCCCCACCTGGTCTGTTGGTGTGTAGTCATTCTGTCGTACTGAATCGATTCTCTCCAGGAAGCTGAAAAACAGATAATAAATAAAGATGTTTTTGAATCTGATATAATAAAGTATAATAACATGAAGTGTATTAGGCCATTCTTTCAGTTTAAAAAACATTTACCATAAATCATATAAACCCAGAGCTCATCCTGGTACAGATGTGGCTGTGTTTTGAACGAACATCAGAGCTCAATTTTGTAGTAAACGTAATGTTTCATAAACTATAATGTTCTAAAACACACACACACACACACACACACACACACACATGAGGATTCCCTGGAAATAAAAGCAGTTGCATGGATGGCATTGACCTATGGACCCTTCCTCATTTACATATGTACACATACTTGGTGTGTTGCCATGACAATGTGCACCTGTTCAGGATTCAGACAGCCTGTGTGTACATGTGTGTGACATACTGGATGTTTTTAGACATTCCTTACAAGTGTAATTCCTTACACACACACACACACACACACACACACTTTTCTATACATCTTTCTGCTTTTCTGACATATACTCTAGACACCACACATAACAGATTATTGCTGATTAAATTTTAATACTTTCATATTAATTTGGCTAGACTCATACAACACATCTTTAACAAATAAAGGTTTAAGTGTGAGAAGCAGTGGCTTTTAGAACCAATTGTTGACAACAGAGAGTGTTGCCCTCTTAGAGCTCCTTTGACACTATAGACAATCCTATAGACTTGGTGTAGATGGAGGAACCTGTCCATGTTCAAAGAGTCTTTGACTGTTGTCTTTATATGTAGCTAATTTTATAATTGTCTTCTGATCATAGGAAAAATGGTCATGATTCTATGATTTACGAGTCATAAGTCAAGTTGTAATTTACACAGTACATTTAAAGTGTAAGCCATAATAATAGTATATTATTAATTTTAGGGACTAAAATTAGGACTAACTGAAAGAAAGGACTACCTGATCAACAGGCCACAGTTTCTCCAGAGTGTGTCAAGAACTTTGGTCAGCAAAAATTAGGGTATGGTCCAATCATACTTTAAATTCATACCATTATTGCCACCTTCACAAAAAAGAAACGATCTATCTTTATATTCAATAGCCTTATACTTCAATAGAATCACCTGAAAACCTACACATTCATGCAGTTATCCAATCTGCCAATCATGTGGCAGCCGTGCAATGTATATACAAGTGAGGCAGATATAAATCAAGATTTTTTAGACCAGTTTGAGCTGACAGGAAGTGTTAATAACTCAAATAAACACTCATTTCAACCATGGTGAGCAGAAAAGCAAAAAAGAAAAAAAAATCATACAGGCAGTATAAAAAAATGCCATTTGAAGGACCCCACTTTTGTGTCCCAGCTTTATAGTAGATTCTTACAGTATGTCCATCTAAGGTTTTTGACCTTTCTGGAATATAACAAATCCAAACACTGTGGTAAATCTTTTTTCTTTTATTAGATTACTATTTTTGTCGTTAACACAGAGTCTAGCCAGGACTCCATTTTCCATAACACATCACAACCTTCAAACAAATACTGTTTGCTGATTGCCTGACCACCCTTTACCAGAGGTTGCATGTACTCATTCATACCTGATGATAAAACTATTCTTGGCTATGTTCATTCATATATGCATAAATAGCATTGGTAGTCACTTTTACATGATGTCCTTAACATTGCCTGGTTTGAGTCCAGTCTAACAGGTTGTGAGTACTATGCCACATTGGGATCCTTTGCATACAAGGCTTTCTCTATCAGATGGTGTCCCCCAGAGCAGTATACATGGTCCCAAAAAGTTTAATCAGTTCATCTGGACACAAGGTTTAGTAGGAGAATATATATATATATATATATATATATATATATATACAGTGCATCCGGAAAGTATTCACAGCGCTTCACTTTTTCCACAT
>JAOVVF010000026.1:8915801-8929752 GCA_028565595.1 Duopalatinus emarginatus
TTTTAATAAATTTTCAAAACTCTCAAGAAAACTTTTTTCACATGGTCATAATGGGGTATTTTGTGTAGAATTTTGAGAAAAGAGATTAATTTAATACAATTTGGAATAAGGCTGTAACGTAACAAAATGTAGAAAAAGTGAAGAGCTGTGAATACTTTCCGGATGCACTGTATATCGTAACATTATATGCAGCTTATTTGCATAATGGCCAAAACCAGCAACCCTGCATAACAATGGAACTGGTGTTCAGTTTCATATGCAAATTACTGAGCATGACACTACACTGGCTCCAGTGCTTTTTAATCTTTACAAAAAAAAGCAGTCACATGAAGATATGGCATCTGCTTTCACCAGTATGCAGAAGACATGGCGCTATACATACACAGGGATCTGGATAATTGGTTCCTGTTCCAAAACCTAAAATTCTCAGAGTACTTTTCGATGATAGTGCTCAGCTTAAACAGTTTATGTATATACATGCTTGCAATAAATAAGCTGTTAGTAAACCCAGAGAAGGTGGTTAGAGCTGTTTAAATCAAACTTGCCATCTTGGCCTAAAGCATTCATTGATTCAAATGTTGGTGTAATTGTTAATGTTGGTGGTGTATTCCAATACTACAGTGCTTTCACTAATTACACCAAGGTACCTTAGTGAATACCTCATGGACTTTTTTGTTTAAACTGAGAGACAGATTGTTGGCTTTGCACCAGTCCATTAGCCACTGCACCTTCCCTCTGTCTGCTTACTTGTTGCTCTTGCTGAGACCCACCATGTCATTGGCGTTGTGTCTTTGGTGAACTTGATGACATGATTAGAGCTGTGCATTGCTGCACAGTCATGAATCAGCAGAGTGAACAGCAGAGGACTAAGCACACAGCCCTGTGTGGCCCCAGTGCTTAGTGTGGTGGTGTTACAGATGCTGCTTCTGATTTGGACTGCTGAGTCTTTTTTTTCTTTTTTCTCTATTCCCCTTTTCCCATTCGTTTTCCATTCACATTCCATTTTTTTATACTTTGCCTTTCTCTCCTGGCAGTGCAACAAATGTTTATGTGAGCAGAGACAAGGCCATTTCTCATCCTGACAGCTACAATAAACAGATGCATCTGAGCACCTCTAAAAAGTACAGCCTTCCTCTCTGTCTGTTTATTAGTCCCTTTGTGGTCATCTGTCTGTCTTTATTTCTGAGACACACACTATCAATGCACAGACAAGCACATGCATACACACATGCATGCACAGCTGCAGGAACTAAAAATAGGTCTAGGAATGGAGCATCTCACACTAGTCCTGAGGATATAAACAGACAAGTGACGTACCTGCCGGAGATGGCCACCAGCCACCAGTTTCCCTGCCCCATCCTCATCAGCTGCCAAAACCGGCCCATATTTACAAGTGAGTGCTCTGAGGAACAGCTGCATGTTTTTAAATTTGGATTTTAGAGTGAATCAACATTTCTGTCCTATGCCTGATCATTTTTTTACACAGTCATTTTATCTATGGACCGAAGATTTTGGCAGAAGCAGGCCTTAACACCAGGAGAAACTCAAAAAAAGCTGTAACTATAATATTTTTATATTATAATATAACTGTAATGAAAGATATATACAATATAAGCTTCTATTCAATATAATCTGTTATTTTCAAAAATAAGTAAATTACAAATATAAAATAACAACACGTAAATCTAATTTAAAGTATTTATTTTAAACAGAGTTTATTTTAGTGAATATTGCTTTAGAATATTAGTTTTATAAAGTTTCAATCCAGATGACGCCACAGGTTTCCATGAGTAGGAGTCCAGAGAGTAAAACTGGCCGTGTTCTCCACTATCAATCACAGTGACACAAGCAAATTACTGGGCATCTGTCAGCTCATGCATACAGAACTGGACAGGATTGCTTTATGCCAAGTGTGTTACACTGCCCTCTAATGTTGTATAAGCAGCAGTTCCAAATGTTGTGGTGGTTGCCTTTACATGACATGGATTCTTTAATCAGGGCTGGGTTTTTTTTTTCATAAAAAAACTGTCTTCTATTTAAAAATAAAAACAGTAAACAATCAAACAGTTCAAAATTATTATTAAAAAATTATCCTCAATATTTTCACTTTGAAGGAGGCAGAGAAGTGAAGACTTGCTAAGAAAACTGAACTATTGGATGGCAGAACAGAGAGAAAGACATGTAAATCAGTACTGTAATCTTTTGAACTAGGCTGCATAACTTGTATCCCCAAGTTTTCACACACCCTTACATACAGTTAAGGTTCGTCTGAAATTAAAGGCAATTTTCTGCATGATGTTTGTAACAACAGGTCATTAAAAATGGCATAGTATTGGGTACCTTTTGTAAAAAAAAACTATGTGACAATTTGTACTTTTTGTCATTTACTATGTGGAACAGATGGCAGTACACTGAGTATATTTGATATACTATCCACCTGTAAAGTAAATCATAGTGATAACATAATCATTTTAAAGACCATGGCCAATGACTGCTGATGAAATAATACTATACTTAAAAAACTGCACGGTTTAATATTATAGCATAGAGTAAAAAGCTGCCCAAATGATATGAAAGATGTTAGGTGCAGTTATAAGAAAACAGTGGACATACTAGTTCTAAAATATTTATATCACATTTTAAATGTGAAATTGAAACTGATAGTTTGTTCAAGTGTTAAAACAGGCATGGCTAAGACTGGGCTATTAGGGGGGAAGCCCCTGGCATTTTTTCTATAGCCTCAAACCTGTTGTGCCAGATAGAAGTTTACATTTCCTTTTGAGTAATAAGGCTATGATATAGTGGTTACCATAACCATAAAATGATTGCCTTGTTTTCTCAATCAGGTCATCTTATACAGTGTGAAGGACTGTTTAGTTGCCTATAACAGCACAAAGCCTGCAAAAAGTATAGTATGCTTTTATCATAGAGGAAGTCAGATAGTTCCTAAAGTATGCTGCCACATTCTCTCATATTCGTTTGGAAAGAAGGGGCTTTTTGAGATATTAGACATCTGATGCGATCTATGCTGACTGAGCCGACTATGAGCAACATGTAGACAGAGGCACAAGACATGTTAAAAAGAAACTGAAGGTGAGATAGTAAGAGACAGATAGAGAAAGTAACAATAGAGTCATGACCGTTAAGGCCTGCAGCTGGATCACCATGGTAACTCTAACTCAATAGTTAGGCTCCTCCTCTTCCTCTCTCTCTCTGTCTCTGTCTCTCTCTCACACACACACACGCACGCACGCACACACACACACACACACGCACGCACGCACACATACACACACACACACACACACACACACACGCATGCACGCACACATACACACACATACACACACATACACACACGCACAGACAGCATCCGGTATGAACCATTATAACTGTCAGTAATTTAGATGGCACTGACCACTGCTTGTTGATTAGATACATTTATAATTTAAATATATTATATCCCTAAAAACTGGCAATTCTGTGCAATCATGCATATAAACATGAACTGCATCTACAGATAAGTTTATTTGCCTTGTTTTTTCTGACTTCTTGTCTCCTCATCTGAACCACGATTCTGAGAAACTGTCAGCACACACAGATTTTCACGTCTTGCCTGAGACATTTTATAGCGATAAAGTGTCTCAGATTTATACATGTGTGTTTATGTAAAATCGAGTGTGTGAGTTTAAAAGGACAGTAAAAGAAATATTACTTTATGGGTACTTCATCAGGACACATGTAACACAAGGTATATCTGTAAGGGTTTTTTATGTTACATCTGCAAGCAATAATTGGATGTGTGTGATATTTGCTCCAAGAGCTCCCTTTCAATAGTACTAGTGTGTGTGTGTGTGTGTGTGTGGTAGTATCTTCATGTAAACACAAGACTCACACATGAATAAATATGTGGTTACAAGCCATTAGACAAAAAAAATGTAGCTATTTATTGCCTCAGTCTTTGACTTTTTCACTCATTTTCTCTTCCCCACTCTTTCTGTTCCCTCCTGCCACTGACCTTCCTTTGTTTACTGGCCATTGGCCGGATTCTCCTTTTGATTGGACCAAGACCATGTGATCGAAGACTGGGTAGGGCTCCACAAAGCGGCGCTAAAATTAGCAACAGCCTAGCCCAGCTCAACAGCTAGTTTACATATGCTTACAGGAGATGGAAGGGACAGACAGAGAGAAGAAGAGGAAGGCAAAGGGAGAGGGAGAGACATCCTAAATTCAACCCTAAGCAGATGCTCACTTTTTCCACTGCTTCGTATGACTCAAGTGGGTCTCTGTGTGTAGCCAAGTCCCATTCTCTCCCACATTGTTTGCCCCTCTTTTCTTCCTTTACATTTGCCACAAATCAGTAGCTTACAAACACAAACTGATCTCGCTGCTTTCGGATGTATGAGATGGGAGTTTGTAGCTGATTTCAATGGGCTCAAACAATTTGATTCCTTGAAATGCTCACAATGGCCATTATTGATCATAACATATTAATCTCTAACTAAAAGTGTGCCTCAAACTGGAAAGCAGGGAACCTAGGGAAGATCCTTATTCCTATAAAAGTAGCCGTAGCCGCCATAGGTAGCATAGCCACCTTACAGTTCCAGGGTTCTGGGATATATCATGAGCTTTGGTTACTGTCTGTCTGGCATTCTGTATGTTCTCCCCATGTTCACAATGGATTTCTTTTGTGTTCCCTGACTTCATCCCACTGTACAAAAACATGCTGGTAAGTGGATTGATTATGTTAAATTGCCAGGGTGCACTATGGGAAGAAGGCAAGCCGGCAGAGTCAGTGTGATGCTCTGGGCAATGTTCTGCTGAGAATGCTGGGTCCTGGCATTCATTTGTCTGTTTTGACATGTACCACCTACCTAAACATTACTGAAGACCGAGTACACCCCCTTTATGGCAACAGTATTCCCTAATAATAGTAGCCTGCAGAAGGATAATGTGCACTGATACACTGCAAAAAATTGTTATGCTATGGTTTGAGGCCTCCAAATTCCACAGATCCTGGATGAGCCTCTGTGGGATGTGCTGGACAAACACATCCAATCCATGGAGGTGGCAACCTGCAGGTTACAAGGTATCTGTAAGAATCTGTTGCTAAGGAGTCCATGGGCCATGTTCAGAGCTTTAGAGATGTTTTTGCACTCGTACATACACTAATGTGCGAATAGTATGTAGGTGTATACACTGACACTCTTTAGCCTGGTGAAGTGCAGTGGTCCTTGGCTTTAGGGGGTGTGTGCACACATGAACCCTACCATCAGCCTAAAACAATTGGTGCATGGGACCATGCGATATGTTGCCAGTTCTCTAGAGTCCAGTTAGCAACCTTACAAGTTTTGGTAAATGCGTTTGGCACCGACTATCACACCTCGTTTGAACTGTAATAAAATACATCGCCTTGCCATAACACACTGGCCAGTGTTCAACCTCACTCACAAGATAACATCTCAGAAGTTATACAAGTGAAAGCAGCCTCTCACTGTGAATGTGTATTGGAATGGTGGCCTGCAATGGAGATCCCACCCAGGGTGGATTCTCCCGAGTTGCGGCCACCATTATACACACATAACTGCCTAAATAAGATGACTGATTGTTTGACTGACTGATTGATTGATAGTATATGTGCGTTATTCTTCTAATGCTACATTAATGTATGCATGGGTATTTCCACTGCTTCTGCCAATTTCTGGAGAGCATGAACAAGAATTCAGAGGTCAGTGGTGTACTACTCATGTGCCACACGCACACACACACACACACACACACACACACACACACACACACACACACACACATGTGGTTCTTAACAATGAACAGTTATGGTATGAATATAAAATATATTTAGATACAGATATTGCTGTAATCAATGCGGATATTGAATGCAGTGAAAAAAATGGTTAGTTGGTACTGTGTATAAGTTTTATCATTAATAGACGAGCTATCATATAACTGCCATAGTTATTGACTTTGCATTACTTTCTGCCCAATTTAGCGATGTTTAAATGATTAAACACCCGTTTTAGAAATTCCAACCTATTCAAACAGCCATCAGACCTCCTGTACACTACTAGTGTGTGTGTATCTATGGCAGCCTGCTATGTGTTTATTCTGTGTCTCACAGAACACTGTGCTCTCTGTAGTCAGGGTGAGCAGGACCAGGCCCTTATCAGCCTGAAAGATCTACAGTACTTCCTACTAAAGTGAGCTAGAAAAAGAGCCAGAGTTTTGTACTGAAGGGTGTGAAAGTTGGACGGAAATACTTGATTACTTGATACTACATTTAAAGGTTTTAAAATTATATTTATGCTTGACAAATTGTCTGCAATTATTTGTATCGAAGAAGCAAATAAATGTACGAGGTCAACATAAAGAAAGCCTAGTGCTGACAAGATCAAATGTGAGTAATTGTGTGAATAAAAATGTAGCTCATTAACAAGCAGACTATGCTTTTTCTATTGCATTAGAGCACATCTGACTTTGTACTCTGCATGTTCCAATAGCCTGGAATGTGTTGCCAGATATAGCACTCAATCAATTCAAGCACAGACACATAGCCCTAAGAGACACAGAAAGAGTAAGCAAGTGAGGGAGAGAGAGTGCATTAATATCCTGTATTGGTCACTATTGAGTGCCTGTGGGTTAGTTCAATATTGATATGGCCATGCTCTTTGACGCAGGAACATGAAATAATCAGGCAGTGTTTACGTCCAGCTTCCAAAAATTTCTCACTCCAAAAATTAAAGACTTAAAAGCAAGCTTGACTGAAAAAAACCCCAACTTTTTTGTTCACACAACTCCATCAGGCAAGCTGAAACCAGACTAAATCTTTAAACATTTTAACGTCATCACAGTGCAGGGAGTGGTGGTGGTGGGATGGGGAGTAAGAATATTTGAGAACACATTTTGAATTTACATGTTTTCTGTAAAAATTATCATTATAAAATGATTATCAATATTAATATGATTATTTGATTTAAAAATGAAAATATTTTTAAGTTTTAAAATGTTTAAAAGATCTTTTTAAACATGGACTCAGCTATCCGCTTAATAATTAACTTTGAATTATATTTATTATAAAAAAAAAAATCAGGCTTTATTTTGTGTAAGAATAATTTTTTGTACAAATGTTTAGAGCTAAAAGCTTAGCTTAAAAGCTTCTTTATTCCTTCTTTGTTTCATTAAAAATATTTTGGAGTTATGAAAAGCAAGCAAAACTATTAAGCAGTCTTTCATTAAAGCTAACATGCACATAAATGCATGAATAGCTGAACTTGTATAGATTAACAATACTAGAATTCATTTTCAGTATAGTACAAATCACCTCTTATGATATCCATGTACAAATCACAGTACAATTATTCTGTACTAGTGTCCTTAATGCGTAGTTGTTAATATTTAAGCACCGATGACGAAATGTTACAATATTTATCTCAACTAATATGCTCATGAAGTCTATTAATGAGGCTTCAGTGCTGCACTTTTGTTCCCTTTACATCTCATTCTCAGGGACAAACAACATCAGATCTGATGCAAGCAAGTCCCTATGGGAAGGATATAAACAAAAAACAACCCAGTTGTGAACCAAGAGCTCTAATCACTGTAGCCCTCATGAGCCTACTTAGATTACAATCAGGCTAAAATATCATTAATCAGTCGAATACGCAAAAGTTGTTTTATATAATTTTAACAAAATATTTAATGTTAATTTACAATATAATTGTATATTGTACATAATATGTTTGTTTAATGATTAACAATCCCATTCTCAAATAGCCTGAATAAAAACTAACATCAGTAAGATTAAGATATTTATTAATTCATCTACATAAAGCATTTCTCCTGGTCATGGTCATGTAGGACCCAGACTCCGACAACATGGACACCAGAATACACACATGATAATGTGGCAACCTATCGCAGGGCACCATACAAACACTTATTTACATCTAGGGTATATTTGGCATGGCAAATCCAACTATCTGCAAGTTTTTGGAAGGTGGGAGGAAACGAGAGAACCAAGCGGAAAATTATGCAGACATGGGGAGAACATGGACAGAACAAGAAAAATAGACTTAGTCTTTGACCAAGGACCCTGGAACAATATACGATATTTTTTTAAAAAATGTGTCAGCTCAAAACACAATCATCTCAGCCGAACACCAATTCGGTTAAACTTCAGGCATATTAATCTGGCTAGTTAAGAGGATTATGATTGTGCATTTCACCTGCTTTGGTGTAAAGGAAAGTGAAAACACTACAATGCACTACAATGACAACAGCAAGACAAACCCCCTAAAAGGGAAAATTTTTGCAGGTGGTGGCCATAGACAATTACTCTCTCTCATTACCTGTCCAAATTGATTCATCTCTAGTTTTGCATTTTGCTAGTGTCCTTGTCATTGCCGGCAGCATTAGGTGGTTCCTGCAACCCATTCAGGTGGTACAGGTAGTCCAGCTCCTCCAGGAAAGCACATCCATACAAGTTGCTGCAAGAAGGTTTGCTGTGTCTCCCCTAGGGCCGTGACAATAACTGTACTACTGCAATACCGCAGTCACGAGAGTCCTATTGCAGTGTTGAGCTCATTACTGTCATTAAAGTTATTATTTACATATTTAGTGGTGACGTCAACACCCGAGAATACCCGAGAGGTATGACGTTTAATTGATGTCATGCTTAAAAAGAGACATAATATGCACTCTTCTGCACCTTATCATAGATTAGGAAATGACAGTTTGTACATATTTCATGGTCAGAGAGTGTGTGTGTGTGTGTGTGTGTGTGTGTGTGTGTGTTGTAGGCAAACTGAAACTATGCATGCTACCAGCACAGCACAAATGTGGTTGGAATGCATATGCTTCAAACCAGATAGTCAAGTTTTGTTGCTGGGATGTAGAAAATATTGATGTCACCCCCCGTATACATTTCACCCTCAGCAATACCGAATACCACACAGGATTAATTTGACTCACTGGAAAAACTGGAAATACCTTCAGAATAATACTGGTGTTCTCCTGAACGTTTTCATAATTGGGTCACAAAGGAAAAACGTCTCAAAATATGTAATGAAAGTAGACCAACATGCAACACCTATTTAAAGTCAGATGTGTGCATTATGGATCAGGCCCTTAATGGAGCTTAATGAGATAATCGTGCATTATTAGGTGTGAGATTAACACCTCTGTGTTGCACAAGCAAGCACAGGGAAAACAGGGAAAATAGATCAGTTACTTTACTCTTTGCTAAAAGAAAACACTGCTAGTGTGGCACCATTGAAGGAGCACGATAATCTCCCCTCCACTAAAACAACACAAGCTGAGCTCAGACTTCCTCCTACCTGTCAAAAGCATGAAGGAGCACATGTCATTGAAAGCGCTGCCTAACCACAGTTACTTCCCTGTTGTTTTCATAGAGTATTTGCATTTTCATGTGTACACGAACACACACATGCATGCACACACGCACACACAGTGCATCTCATAAAATTAGAATATCATTAAGTTCATTTTCGTCCAAAGTTTCATTCAAAAAGGTGAACTAATGTAATATATTTTATATTGATGGCATGTTAAGTAACATGTTTAAGCCTTTTTCTTTACTTTTTATCAGTATGCACTGCTCAAGCCCAGCATGTTTGGACAGTGGCCTCCAGATCAACTCTACTACTGGGTCAGGTATATCCTGTCTTCTTCTTGACAATGCTCCAGTAGGTTTTCTATGAGGTTCGGGTCTGGAAAGTTCGCTGGACATTCACGCACAGTAGTATTATTGTCAGAAACCATTTGGTAGTAGTTTTGGCACTGTGAACAGGTGCCAAGTTCTGCTGAAAAAGAAAACTAGCATCTCCATAAAGGTTGGACGCATGAAGTACTGTAAAATCTCCTGTTAAATCGCTGTGTTGGCGTTAAATTTGATAAAACACAGTGGACCAATACCAGCTGATGACATGCCCCCCCCCCAAACACTCCTTGTGTAGTTCTTGATTCAACTTCCTCTTCCTTTGTCTAAATAGTTATTTACTCAAACTGGAAATAAAATGTTTTAAGTTTGAAGTACCTGATTTCTGACTATACTGTTAAAATACAACAAACAAAGAAAAGGCTTAAAATATGAACATATTTCGTATATTACACATTATATAATATTGCCTATCAAAAATTAGAAAGAAATTAACTCAAAATGCATTTTCTATAACAAAAGTATACAAGAGTAGCCTACTTGAATGAAAAGAAAATCATCATATCATGACTGACAGGTTCATTTGTGTCTTGCACTTTAGACAGTTGCCCCAGTCAAAAGTCAGTTTAGACTTCTGCCCCAGTATTGAGGTAATAGTGAGGATAGCAAGGGAGAGATGCATTGCATCCACTGGACTGCCACATTACCTTTACTGCCATTTAAGGATGTACAAAGTAAAACAATGCTGAGTTATTGAAAATGCTGAGTATCGATTTAATATATTTCAGTCACGTCTAGGTAATACAATATGTACAACTGAAAATCATAGAAGATGAGGAAGTACTTACTATTGGGCACAGTCTATGAGTTGGTACTCATTAGACCTTTCAAAGCATGCCTTCACGCCTTCATCATCCCAAAGGTGTTTTGCGTGCTCAAAGAATTCCTGTAAAAAGAAAGGGGAAAAGTCAAGCAGTTTACTTTATTACAACAAAATGTGTCATTTGCCTATTTACTCATCGTTTCGCATCACATTTACATTATTATCAAGTCACAAGGAACCAAAAAAAACAGCACCGAAAAATATTTATTAGACCATTAGACCATTGCAATGCACTTCGTGTGGATATTTTCTTATAATAGAGGCATATTGCAACAGAGGTGTAAATATATAAATGTTAACATACTGCCATGATTTAGATTTTACCATTCATGCAGTTGATAAGATGAAGAATGGGAAAGTTATGGTTGTAGATAAAGAGACTTTTGTACTGATTATTCAGGCTTTCATCACTCTTAACAGAAGTCCATTTGACACATGTAAAACAACATGTTTATTCATCACATTATGAAATAGCACAAGGTCTCCTTCTCTTAGCTGGATTTATACTATGAAGTAAAAGAACAGGCAATGAATAAAGTAGCATTCTCAGTGTGTATAAGATGAAATATAAACATACCAAAAATGTTCATGCTTGGATCTGCTTTACAGACAAATGTCTTTTAAAATCTCAACTGATTAATGAATAAATGTGACAATGTTCATTTCTTATATGTAATTTATTCAGTATAATCCCTGTACAAATTTACCTAATGCTAAATAATTTGTAAGCTATAGGCCAAAAGAAATAAAGCACGTTATTTGACGATATTTTTAATTAAAAAGTACTGCATATTATACAATTTGTTTGACTGTTATAAAACACTTCAAAATACACATGTGTATTAGCATGAAAAATAAAGCAATGGCTATGGCCAGCTGCAAGTTTAAAACTCGAATCAAATCATAAACGTCTGGTGTATGTACGGTGGAGCAGCACTTTAATTTCCCGGAAAGTTACAACACTTATGGCCAGTGAGTTGTCTCCTGAAGCAACACAGTATCCTACAGTGTTTAATTTACCAAATGTATACGTCATAGACATGTCACAGATTTATGTTTCTAAATCTAGGCAAAATCACGAAGCAACATATACACATGCATCAGCAAAAAATGTTTATCAAATTCCACAGAATAATTTAAAACATCTGTTCATATCATTCAAGTACTGAGATTGTGTTTAAGTTTAATTCAAGCTTAAACAGTTATCCTGGATAAGTAAAATGGTTGACAAAGCATGTACAGTTCATTAAAGGTAAATAACTTGTGAAGTAGTGCATTTTATCCAAAATTTAAACAAAACTCATCTTTAAACTCCTTAGTAGAGTCCCGCAAGGGAGGCAAACACAGAGGAAAAGACAGCGGGAGGGGGGGACACGGGGGAGGATGGGGGCCTTTCAGAACAAGACTTGTTTTTCTGTATCGCTTCCTTGGAGAGTAAAGACAGCTACACAGTAATTAGGCCCCCAGTGAGGTCCCATCATATAATCACCACAATACAGCAAAACAAATGGCTACAAAGACAGAAAACAAACCAACAAGTGAATGTACCACGCCCCAAAAGAACACACCATACTTCACACCCTTTACTGTCTCTATTACACACATTACCAGGCAGTTAATATCTAGTTTTCTGTTACACATATATTAATACATTAATTAAGATAATATCAATAGCCTTAATGCAAAAATATATCTATATGTTTAATAATTAATAGTGCAGGTTAACATTCAGGAAATCTCAGCTAATATGCTAAAAAGCAAAATCCCATTAAACTACCTCAGCCCACACTGAACGACTCTAGCCCATGCTTTTTGGCACTGTTCTCAGGTGAAATTCACTGGTACAAAACAAAACTTTTTTACAGTAACTACAATACAAGCCTCAGTGTGTCTGGTTTACTTCCTCTTTACTTTAATGCCACTTCCTCCTTTACAGTAACTGAAACAAAATACAAATTACATTTCTGTAAAGATGTTAGCCTAATGGTCAGTAATGTCAGTATACAGCAGTATAGCCTTTATTATTAATTTACTAATAATTTGACTAACGTTTTTTTTTTAATAGCACATAAAAATAATTCATGATATTTAGCTTTGTCCATAGAGGTTTTATTAATGTTATAATAATAGCTAGCGTAATTCACATAAATATTAATATTACTAACTCCCGTTCATCAACACTGACCACGAAAACACAGTAAATTTATCCGCCTTGCAGACCGCAAGAGAAAACATGATGCAAATAATAACTGATGTATATAAAATCTATTGCTAAAATACACAAAGGTTACTGAACCATGTGCTAATGCAATAATTATGCAAATGAATAATATGCAATCCAAAAACAGGCAATTCCATTTAACATTGCTATTACATATTAAACAATAGTTATTATAGAGGTCTATAGTTCAAATAGTTCAAAAATGAAAGCCGTTGATTATGATGAACCTATGATGCTGTGATTGATTTGATTATATTAATAAACTCTGTGAGAATGAATGTTTTGTTTGCCTAATCGTTAATAGTCTACATGTTATATATTTGTGTAAAAACTTGGTTGTAGAATAATTTATTATGATATGATTGTGATCAGCTCAAATTGTTTGATTAGGTGATTATATAATAACTGTATCAGGCTTGATTAACCTTAGAGCTTAGCAAATATGTAAACATGATAACAGCAAGTCTTCCCAAATCATACTACTACTACTACAAGTCTTGGACAAGAGAGAATACAGAACCCCTCCCACACTCTCACTCTCACACGAAGACCAATTCTATAAAAAATACTTCCTTTGCAGAACCCAGACTGGCCCTGGCACTAGCAACCTGCACTGTGAAAAATACAAAGTCAGGGTAAAGGGCAGTTTTTGTTTGCTAGTAACATCAAGGAGGCCGAGAGGGACACGCTCCACTCCTCTCAGACATTTCTTGCACGCTGACAGATGAGGCAATCCCATTGGAAAACTTGGTGTGACAAGCCAAGATGTCGAGGGAGCGGAATGAATGGAAAACATGAAAACAAAACCTTAACAACCATTAATGGCCTTTCATTCAGCAGCACAATACTCTATCTGAGCCTTCATTAGTAAAGAGGAGAAGGCAAAAGAGTCATTACAAGTAAAGTAGGGCCAGCAGAGCACTCAAGAGACAGTGTTAATGACAGCCACTGCTGCTGAGGGCCTCCCTCAGGCTCTGCTGTGTTGTCCCCCACTATAAACTCGACTAGAGTTCAGGGACAGTGACACACCTAGACCTACACACAAAGGAAAAGATACTCAAACACACATGCGCACACATATACAACCCGACCAAAGCGGCAATACAAAGGCAATACATATTTGCCCTACTAACTAAATGTCTCTTTAGAATATATA
>JAOVVF010000026.1:8974452-8991665 GCA_028565595.1 Duopalatinus emarginatus
TTTTAAGCGGGGCTACACTATCCAGAGTACAACGGAGTGTTGACTCTAAGCATTCAGTTGCCTGATCGAGCTCAGTTCTCAGAATCACTGGGCTCAAGGCAGTAATACCCCCTGGACAGGGTGCCAATCCAGCGCAGGTTACCATATACAAACACACACCCATTCGCTCACACACTCACACCTAGGGGATATTTAGCGCATCCAATTAGTCTTCCATGTGTGTTTCCACCTGGTGAAAACCCACACAGACACACCAAACTCCTCACAGACAAAAACCAGAGTGAGTCTCAAACCCACAACCCCAGATCCCTAAAGCTGTGTGACACAAACACACTGCCACCATGCCACCTGCTAAACAGAAGTAACTTTGATTCATTAATATAACAATATACAGAATAGTGTGGTCAGCATTAAAAGTCCTTAATCAGTATGTCTCTGATTCCCAATGCTCAGCCCAGGTTACTTCAGAAGATCAGAAAATTTTTGCTTCTCAAAGATCATCCTGAGTATTTCAGAAATGTGTAGTTATCTTCATGTGTAGTTAATATTATTAATGCTTCATCCTGTCTCAATATATCTGAATTCACCAGATACATTGGAGTCATTTCTGCTGCTCTTTTTATACAAGGTAAAATATGGCATGATATTTCCAGTGGCATTGCTCAGACAATTCACTAGATGGCGACATTTTCATCAAAATGCACTCCAGTTGGCTGTATACCATATGAGTGGATAATATGGTGCCATTTCCACTGTGCCTTTCATCATTAATCAAAATGGGACTCACCAAACTGGAGGGAGAATATGCACAGCAGAGTCCTCAGAGCCTGAGCATACACAGTAGATACAACTGGCTGGACAATGAGTCCATCTCCTGTCCACACATATTAATGACAGACATTATGTGAGCATGCAGGCTATTACCTCTGTGCACCCTCTTACACATTTATACTACATTTAATGTGTTTGATTTTACTTAACAGTGGAAAATTTAAAGGTCACCATGATATAAATGACAAGTTGACAAGCTTGATCTTCACTGTCAGTATATCTTCTTCATGTGATTTTGTATGAAATATATACATATACATATAATCATTAATTAATATTAATTTTACTTTTAAATGTTGGCCCACTACAAGCTGCCAGAACAGCTTCAGGGTAGCTTGGTATCAGTTCTTCATCTCTGGAACAATACTGTAGAGAAAAAAAAGTGTTCTTTTACATTATTAATTTGGTGGTGTTGTAAAAAGCTGTCTAGCATTTAGCTCTAGAGAGAGAGAGAGAGAGAGAGAGAGAGAGAGAGAGAGAGAGAAGTACTCTAAGTGTTTAAATTCATTAACAGCACCCCTAGTGGCCAGTTTGACTGAGTTGAATGCCTTAATAAGCCTTTATGCCTCCTAGGTTTTGTTTAAAAGGATGCAACCAATCAGTAGAGCTCTAATGTGTAAATGTTTAAGGCCATTAAAGCTGTATGCATAAATTAGTCTCCACCTGTATAGAATTAACTGAGGTTTGTTGGCCATATAGTTTTAAAATGTCAACATGGTTTTTAAAATAATATATTTCACACTCACTTGAGCTGTTTGATATTAGGATTGTGGAGATTTAAAAAAAACCCAAAAGCCTGAACACTTCATTAGGACCACCTATACACCTACACTTTCAAGCAGTTTTCTAATCAGCCAATCATGTATCAGCAGTGCAATGCGTAAAATCATGTAGATAGGCAAACAACTTAAGCTAATGTGAACATCAACCATCAGAATGGGGGAAATTGCAGTGACTTTGACCATAGCATGGTAGTCGGCATCATACAGGCTGGTTTGAGTATTTCTCTAGCCGCTGATCTTCTTTGTTTTGATGCACAACAATCTTTCCAGTTTACTGACATTTTGTGCAAAGAAGATTGCAGGGAGTGGCAATTCTGCAGACATAAAAGAGTTGTTGATGAGAGAAGTCAACAGAGACTGGTTCAAGCGGACAGAAAGGCTCCATGTAACCATTCTTTACAATTGTGCTCACAGAAAAGCATCCCAGAATGATGTCAAACCATGAGGCGGATTGACAGGACCATGTAGAGTTCCACATCTGTTTGCCCTGATGAACATAGCTAATGAATCTAAATTTTTATTGAGGCACACAGATGGTAGGGTCAGAATTAGGCACCAACAGCATGAATCCCTAGACTCAACTTACCTTTTGACAACAGCTCAAGCTGGTTCAGGTAGTGTACTCATAGTCTGGGGCCATTAATACCAGTCAATCATTGAAAGGCATGTGGATCCAAAATCAAAAGTCTCATATGAAGCTGGTTACATAAACATGACAATGAGTTTAATTTTCTTGTTTATAAAACTATACTTGAAAATGAACAGGAATTGCATGGTGCAATTAACTCCTGCTTTGTGTGTGCATTTGTAACTTCATTAATAAGGTGCATTTGTGTTTGCATTCACTGAGCAAGTGCAGATTCAATGATGAGTTGGATACTAGCTATACTGCATGTCCCACCACGCTTTCTGTCCCAGAGACACCACTGCAAAACAAACTCACCATGGAGGTCATTCATTGCTTTAAAAGAAAAGAGTACAACGATCTTTCATCTGGGCAAACTTGTCAATAGCTTTTCAGTCAAAGTCCACCAATCCATGAAGGAATTCATTTTTTTTACACTGAATCATGTCATGCACTGCTCTAGAGTGACCCTAATGAAGAGACAAGCCATCTCAGATCATTATCTCATCTCATTTAAAATGTGTCTTAGTCATAACACAGTACTTACATGTGCCAGGCTAGGGAGGATACAGGCAGGGCAAGCAGGATACATCATTCTGGTACAAGTTGATATGTGTCTTATCTGTCTACAGGATGTTGTTCCAGGACTATATGGGCTTTTTTTTAGATGTCTTCCTGTTTTAAAACTTACAAGTGGTTTAAATCTTATGGTAAACATTTGTACATACTCTGATGAAGGGTTCTCTTGATTGTTGATTTGAGTTTGACCACATCTGCATTAGTCAAATTTCACACTAATTATATTATACTATTGACCTATAAAGCACTAATTCGTCCTGAGCTGCATTACTGCGCATTCACTCATGTTTGTTGTTCACCCTCAGGTTCACCCTTGGTCATCCTCTTGTCATGTTTTACTGCTTATTAACCATCTGCAGCCATTTATGGACTTCATGTAAACCGTAATGATTGGATATTCCAGCAAAATAATGAACAGAATGGTGTGTCGTGGAGAGGTCTATCCGCATCCGAGATCCTGTATTGTGAGTGGCTATCCAGATGGCATGCCTCAACATCCAGCCCAGATGTTTTTTTTTTTTATTTGCTTGTGAAATAAAGGGGGTATTATGTGATACTATTTCCTGTCCCATGACTTTTGGCATGTCAGTTTATTTCTGTACAGCTGATTTGGAACGTTCAAAGTGCTATATAAATAGAACATCAATTAGAACAACGGTCATTAGCATTAAAATGAACAAACCCAAAACAGCATTGTCACAGAAAAGACAAATTAGGTTCTCCACACATGCAGGTAGTTGTCAGTAAGATATACTAGTATGTGCAGAGAAAAACCTATGTGATGCCCCAAGCTCTGTGAACATGAGAAGATGTACATTGTGGATCAACATGAAACAGGACAGATATGCATTTCTTCGCCAAATCAAAAAGTTCTTCTGGCGCTAGCATGTGGCATCCTTGGGTGCAAGGCAGCAATTCCTCCCTGACAGGGTGCCAATCCATCGCAGGGTACAGAACACACACCTATTCACTCACACCCAGGGCAATTTAGCACATCCAATTCGCCTACTATGTGTCTGGGAGGTGGAAGGAAACCAAAGCACCCTGGGAAAACCCACATGGACATAGGGAGAACATGCCAAA
This sequence comes from Duopalatinus emarginatus, assembly GCA_028565595.1. Classification (NCBI taxonomy): domain Eukaryota; kingdom Metazoa; phylum Chordata; class Actinopteri; order Siluriformes; family Pimelodidae; genus Duopalatinus; species Duopalatinus emarginatus. The sequence goes on from JAOVVF010000026.1 coordinate 8,978,353, forward strand.
CCCATCACAGACAGAGACCAGAGTTAGGATTGTACCAACAACCCCAGATACCAGATGGAGTGGGCAGCACACACACTACCTGCGGTGCCACCGTGCCACCCTAAAACATGGAGGCAGTCTGTATAATTTTTTTAATTTGAGTTTGTACAATGTTCAGTTAACTTTCCTTCCTGTCTTCAGAGATATGTTCAACCTTTTTAACCTGTGATTTTTATTTATTTATTTATTTATTTATTTATTTATTTTTAATTACTGGATTCAGTCATACTGTAGTAGTTTTTAGTTTTTGTTTCTGAGTATTCTTTGGACCTATGTAAGCTGTTTGCCTGTCTAAGCAGAAAAGTGGAACAGAGAGTGGGACAAAGGTGTTGCACTTCATGGGAACACACACACCCACCCACCCACACACACACACACACACACACACAAACACACACACACACACACACATATCTATACAAGCCTATTTTAACGTTTGCTTTGCAGCATTTGTCTACTTTGTATAATGAAAGCAATAATATTTATATAATAATATTTATAGCTATAAATAAATTAATAAATAATAGGCAATGCATAATACTACTACTACTACTACTACTAATAATAATAATAATAATCATCATCTTCTTCTTCTTCTTCTTCTTCTTCATCATCATCATCATCATCACCATCATTATTATTAGTATTATGGTGTCTCCAGTCTCATACATGAATATAATGATATCGTCTGATATAATGACCTATCGTCTGCCTATCATATATGAGAAAGTTGAGAACGATAATGTAATCAGTCCAGCCTTTAACCCCAGTTCTTATCGGTTTCCTTGGCACGCGCACCCCTCTTCCGTACGAGAACCAACCAGAGAGCACGTGCAGCGTCACCCCACATTATCCGCCATCAGCCCACCGCTCTTCAGCCATTCACGCGCGCGCCGCGCTGGACCCCTGCCAATCAGCTCTACTTTACCGGAGGCCCACTTCAGGAGGAACTGGGCACACACTTTAATACTAACATAAAGTAATTACAAGCCTATTTTAAAGAAATAAAAGAAATAGAGTATACGTCCGACATGCTGACTGTGTGTATTTTTTTTTTTTGCTCTTAATTGTTCCAAAAAATTACAAATTATAAAAGATACAACACAAATGAATCCAGGCGTATCAGAGTGTGTGACCAGAGTGTGTGATGACTTTTGTGGGAACAGTTTGGTGAGGGCTCTTTTCTCTTCTGTTTTCTGTTTTGACTGCGCCCCAGTGCACAAACAAGGTTTATAAAGGCATAGTTGAATGAGAACTTGACTGGCCTGAACAGATCCCCGACCTTTACCACATCAAACACCTTTGGGATGAACCAGCCTCATATCCAGCATCACTGTCTGAGCTCACAGATGAATGAATGAATGAATGAATGGGCAAAAATTCCCATAGATACAGTCCAGAAAGAGTGGAAGTTGTTATAGCTGCAAAGGAGGGACAAACTCCATGTAAACGCCTATATACATATATACATATGTGTGTGTGTGTGTGTGTGTGTGTGTGTGTGTGTGTGTTATACATCGCATCCAAGATTTCCTCCAAGTAGGTCGCACGATGTCCTAGAGCGTGGACTTTTCGCTGAGTGGCCCCGCCCACCACACCTAATACCCCGCACCGAAAGCACATGTCACAACCGCGGAGGAGAGACAGGCGCGCGCGGTGTCAGGAGGGACGTGAAATCACAGACACCCCAACGTCTGTTCTGTAACAAGTAGTCTCGTTTTATAGCCTAAAACAGAACTAAAAGAAGCCTAGCCATGGATTTCATTGGGAAGGTAAGAAACAATGACTTGCATTTATGATGTATAAGATTTAAGGTCTGCTCGGTGGATATTCTGAATGGTCTCTGCTTCTGGTTATTCACTCTAATGTTTTATATATCTGAAGATTTATTTACATCTTCCAGCGTAATAACGTATTTATCATGCACATTTTAAATGAATGGATATTTTTAGGTGCGGTAATATTCAGCCACTTGCCTGGGATTAGATAAAAATACATATTTGATGATGTACTGGAGGGGTTTCCTAACCTAATTCCTAATAACCTAATCACATGGGACCACTTTAAATACTTTATTGTTAAAAAAATTCAGATTAATTTTGAAAGCTCCCTAAAGGTGAATATATGATACAGATGATCTGCTTTGTTACCAGTTAGGAGCAAAGATGTAGAGTCATGCCTGTAAGGAACCAGACCTAGATCTACTTAATTAATCTAGTTAGCCTTTGCTTTTGTTTATTCTCCTTGGTAACAATTTCATTACTAAAAGCTATTTGTTGGTTTGGTTATAAACTCTTCCTATGCCTGTATGTTCATCTAAATGTTATCGTTCACAAAGGCTTAATGTCCATGTCATGGTAAATGACTGGCTTTATGATTAATATTATACTTACTACAGGATCCGTTATGGTACACTTGTACAACTTGCGATTTGAAGGAAGGATCAGGTCAGTATGTACAGGTCAGGTCACCAAGATACAATTTGCAAGATGTCAGTTGATGGACTTCCAGAGCATCCAGCACAATGAGAGAGTTTTTGGTTTCCTCCCATGTCAAAAAAACAAAAAACAACAAAAAACAAACAAACAAACAAAAACTTGGTGTATGGCTTCTTAAATTTGTTAAAAGTGTGAAATAAAAGTGTTTTTACATGGTGTCCTGTAAAGGACTGGTGCCCCAATGTGTATTTTAGTAGTCCTGGGAAAAGCGATAAGCTCTAGGCCCATGTGACTCTGACCAAGCCAAAGCCGATGCTGAAGTTGAATAAATGAATGAACAAGTGAATGTTTTTTTTTCAAATTACTATTTTTCTTTAATTCAAGTCGTATCAATCCTTACTCTGAGTATATATTCTATTAAGTAGATAATAATACGAACTGGGGCTTACATATCTAAGTTCACAAAACAATTAAAAAATTCTGAAACAAAAAAGTACAAGATATCCCAAGGGTTCTGCCTCTCCCCTGAGACTGAGTAAGAGTTCACTACCTCCTCTTTCTTGTTGGTTTCCAACCAGGTCACCCTTCTCACTTTTTGTCACCATATACCATGTATTATACCCAATCAATGAACAGTAAGGTTCTTAGGAGGACAATGTGTCACTGTTTTAAAATGGCCACTCACAGGAAAATTGAGTGTCTCTCTCTCTCTCTCTCTCTCTCTCTCTCTCTCTCTCTCTCTCTCTCTCTCTTTCTCTCTCTCACACACACACACACACACACACACACACATACAAAGAGACAGAAAGAAGTGGGGAGTGACCTGTAACATGAGAAAGGACACATTGATGTGGATGTGCAGACGATTTGTGCTCCTTATCATTTTTTTTTTTTGCTGATTAAGTGTAAATATAATCCATTTAGGAAGTTCATTAGAAATAATGGATAAAAAAATAAAGGTATAACTTTAAGCATTAAAAGGGGTCATGGCAACAATAGTTCTTGTGCAGCATACAAGATTTTCATTAGTCATTTTTAACTTTAATTTAGTTATTTTTTTCTCATCTAAAGTTAACATTTGCAATCAGAAACCACCATGTACATCACCATCACTGAGTTACGTCCACTTACACAATCAGAGTTGTTTGTGCAAAACAAATCTTCGGTCTTAATGAGTGGTTCTTCTGGCAAGCATATTTTTGAATAAGAACAGATAAACTCGTCAGCAATCCCCATACATTTCTTTTTACTTTTTGTGCATTTCAGACCCATTTCTATGCCATTGACACATGGTTAAACTCTGCAGTGGATAAACTATTTGGAGAGAGAGGTTTGTGATTTTTATTTGAACTCTGCCTTCTAGTGACTTTTAACCCATTAATCCATTCAACAAACTAATATTCACTGCAATGTCATTATACATACAGGGGTAGATTTCTTTCATGCAAATTTGGCTGCAGTATAAAACCTCTGCTAAATAAAAAAAATTGGTACTTTAACATGGAATATCCTGCCAAAGCTAAGTGTGTTAAAGGTCACATAACCATCTAAGCCATATTAACAATACAAATCCAGATGGAATGCTACTTTGTGGGGACAACTGAGGACCAAGCTTATTGAATGGGTGCTGAAGTAATTTTCCATTTGGGATCATGCTTTTAATGCAATTAATATTCATACTCACTAAAAGTGTCCCCCCTTTCTTTTTAAGTCCTGGCTAGAAGAAGACCACAGAGGAATACAAATGTGTCTCAGATCATTCCAAAGTTTCCAGTTAACCCCAAGACGTCTGGCCACTAATTAACATAGCCACTGGGAAACTAACTTTCAGCTAATGAAAGACAGTTACGCATCCCTATATTATCATCCATATTATAAACACTTCTGTGTAACTTTCATGTTTTCCCAAAATCATGATTACTTATGAAATGCTGAGTCATGATTCAAGTACATCTGAGATTTATTGTTGTACAAAAGCATATCAATGCTGTAATGTGAAGAATCTTGCAAATGATGTGGTCTTCTCTTGTTATATGTCTGAGGTCTTAGTGTACTGGAGAATTCTGCTAATTCATAGCATAAAACAAGAAGCTATTGTTTGCAGGTGCCAAAGTAGGACTGCACCGTGAGAACAAGTCTTTGTAAAGTACAGCACTGTAATAATTCACAATAAGCATTTTTATGTCTTACTTTCTCAGAAAACTGTATTATGTAATCAAATTCATTTTTGTAATGTTGATTTACTTACTGAACATGCACACTGTACATACCAGTGTTTTGTGCATAACAGTGGCTTGTTTTAATAATATTGGTGTAATTATTTTGACTATGATCTTATTAGTATGTGTTTGATGGCAGATCACAGAGTACGAGGTTGGCTACTGCTGGACTCCTGCACACCTACTGTGGTCCTTACCCTTATCTACCTCATTATAGTCGCTTTGGGACCAAAGTACATGAAGAACAGGACAGCTTATTCTTTGAAGAATGTATTGCTATTGTATAACTTTGGTGTCACCATGCTGTCCCTCTACATGCTGGTGGAGGTAAGAGGATAGAGGAGAGATAGAGCAAAGAATTTAAGATAAATAAAAAATGTACTGTACTTTACTGTACTTTACTCTACCTCCCACCTCTGCATCAACAATTACGCTCTATATACCATGCCAGTTGTTTGTTGCCTTGCCTTGTCTGTTGTGTTTATTTATTATTTATTTCTATTTTATCTTTATTTCCCTACTGTAACATTTCTTCTTTTTCTTCTTCTTCTTCTTCTTTACTACACTGCAATGGTAGACGAAGTACACAAACCGTGTACTTGAGTTACAGTAGAGATACCCAAAATAAAATAGCACTCTTAAATAGTACTAGCTTAAACTCATTTTATGTGAAAAGACGCATAGTTTCACTCATGGTACACCAATCTTTTAATTGGTCTGACACTAATGTCTGTTAAAATGATCATAAGCAAGGCAAGCAAGGCAAACAATTACCATTAGGTACAATTTACAATTCATTTGCAACTTAGCCAAAAATTTACATTGATATAACGAAAACCAAAAAAAGTGTTTGTAAAAATCAGAAAAAAGATACATACCAGTCACAACTGTTCAGGAACAATATGTTATATGTTAAGCATATTTTGCCATAAAGTGAACCTACATAATCTGATTAATTTACATTTACGGCATTTGGCAGACGCTCTTATCCAAAGCGACTTACAAGGTTATTGGTATTACAGGTAGGCCTACATAGTGTTAGGAGTCTCGAACCCAGGTCTCTCACATGGGAACCCAATGATGTTACCACTGTACCACACCAACCACTTAATCCTACAAGCTGGTGCTAAAATGCAGTCAGTAATACCAATAATGTCATTCTGTGTTAACAAATAGACACTACAAGCAAAAGTACTCAAGTGAGCACACAAACAATTTTTACAAGCTAATGGAGCAACACTGAAAATAAACGTCACATAATATACTGATTGGTGCTTTTTACATTTTGACGTTTTAAGTTTTATGCAGACATAAACCATATGAAACAACAGATTTTGCATAATATAGTAAAATATTTCACTTGTAGTGAAATGTAGTGGAGTTAAAGTAAAAAGCCACCCAAAATGATATCATTTTAGAAAAGAGACACATGAAAACTATTCACTACTGAACTAATTGTCAGTGTCTGTGTACAAGAAAGTGGGGAAAGTTTGTCTCATTGTTTGACCTTGTACATGTTCACATGTTCAACTATTTTAGCACCTGCTAATATATTCCTCTGTGTGTGTTTGTGTGTATTTTGTAGCTTATTTCATCAACCTGGTCAGCAGGCTACAAACTGAAATGTCAGGGGCTGTTTGATGCAGGGGAGGGTGACATCAGGGTAAGTGAGAAACACGCCTCCCCACATGAGTTTTTAATGCCAATCGACTAATCAAGTGTTAATGTTGTGGGCATCACCGTTTCATGACCTTTCTTTTGGAGAAGGTTTTCCCATTAGAAAAAGTAGAATAAATCTGACATTGCTGTTCATAAAGCTGATCTATATGACTTTTGGGAATTATGTCTGAGCTACGTTATAACAAACAACTTCAACAGAAATCTAGCATTCAAGTACAGTATTAAAGACTTGTTCAGTATTATGTTTGAGGATTTAATTATTTGCTAGTATCATAAACATAAACCTAACAACTGTTTATTGTACACGATTGTGACTATCAGATACTGAGTACTGGTACTGAAAGATTTAGTTAGATAAGAAATGCAGGGGTAAATTAAACAATGGACACTGAACATAGTCATCTAAGCAACAAGCAGTGAGAAGATAAAAGTATATAACTGTAGCAAGTTAGAAAAAGAAGAAAGGGGAAAAATAATTTCGTTTAGAAATAGAAGCTGAAACAGCAAAAATAAAATAAAATAAAATAAATTCTGAGTACCAAAACATAAAGCATTTTGTAGCATAATAGTTATAAATCCATACTTTTCATTTTTATGGCTAAATTCCTCTGCTAGTTCAGAAAAACATTCAAATTCATTCAAATATGGCTTCCCAATAGCATTTTAAAATAGACCCCACATTAGGTGGTGACTATTAGTTTGATAGCCCCTGCTCTATAACTGTCAATATGTATTATGCATTAGTATAACACATTTCCAGCCAAACAGACTACTGATTTATGACAACTATAATATAGCATTATAAAATTATATTGCATCCTGGTAAATGTTTCAGCAACTCAATACTGGTGTCGATCTAACCTTTTGTCTGGGCAGGTAGCTAAAGTATTGTGGTGGTACTACTTCTCCAAGCTGATCGAGTTTCTTGACACCATCTTCTTCATACTAAGAAAAAAGAACAATCAGGTCACCTTTCTGCATGTGTATCACCATGCATCCATGTTTAACATCTGGTGGTGTGTTCTCAACTGGATCCCATGTGGACAGAGTAAGTATACACAGTTATGTTCTAAAACACATGTGGCTGCCACATAACTAACTAATTGGACAACTGCATGAATTACCAGGTGTACATAGGTGTACATTAACAGGTGTTCCTAATAAAGTGCAAATGTAAATTACAAATTTTTTTTTCCTGAAAATCGGTTTGATTGTAGCATTTAAGTCTGATTTAGCAGCAATATTTATTACAAACTTTGTATTCTGGTTTCCTTAGTATGATGTATAGCGAGTGGCCTAAAACGTTTGCCTTGTGTTATTGTGCTAAGACGTGCCTGAACATGCTACAATTCTCCATTTTACATGTAATAATGAATGGACATTTGCTGTCTTTAGCACAAATGCAGGGAATAATGCTCAGTAACTAAGGAGGAATAACAGAACATAAATAGGGTAACTAACTGGGTAAGCACAAAATAATGTGCACATACTATGAAAGTGAAGCAGATAACAAAGAAATGAAATGAGTGAGGCTGCCCTCTGGTGGTCTGAGGCAGATAGTCAGTGTTGCATGTGACATTAAGAATATGCAACACCAGTATAATGACCTGTAAAATGTTTTTTTTTTTTTTTTAATTTCTATACTACAGTCTTGAACTATTTAACTTGATCTAATTTAAAAGATGATCTAAATCAAAGATATGACTTCAAGATGTGATTCATGTGGCTGATGTGCTGCATGGTTTGTTTGCAGGTTTCTTTGGACCCACACTGAACAGCTTCATCCATGTTCTGATGTATTCATACTACGGCCTATCCACAATTCCCTCCATGCACAAGTACTTGTGGTGGAAACGTTATCTCACGCAGGCCCAGTTGGTTAGTGCAGTAATCTACTTCATATACAATTTGTCTTATGAACGTGAAAAATAACATCATTATTATTATTATACCGAGAAAAACAAGGCATGTTGTAATGCTCAAAAACAGGAGTTTGAATCCTATTGCAAAGTTTTTTTGTGTTAGATAGCTAATTTTTATTAATTAATTAATTTATTCATATTTATTCATTTATTTTTTTATATCTTATTTTACTGAACACATCCAGACATGGTACTGCCAATATGACCTAGTTTACTGAGCTTATCTCATGGGAGAATAACATAACATATTTTCAATTTTATGTCGGTGGTATGTACTGACCTATGAAGAGTCTGTACTTGGATGTCATAAGAGAATTTGACAGTGTGAGTGGCAGTGCTTGTTTCTCACACTGTGGAGATTATCATTGAGACTGCAGGCTCTGGTCTGATAGGCAGGTCTGTATAAGCTGTAAGCTAAAAACAACTGCTTCTGTGTATACAAGATCAGATGATCAAAGCTGGCTTGTAAATCTTTTTAAATAGCAATGCCATCTGCTTTTAATACTGTGCACAGCTTCCAGCATGTCAGTCGAAACAATAGTAGTTTCCCTTATCAGCGTTCTTAGAGTGAACGATCACCTGGGTAGAGTGTAGATCCTTTCTTTCTACATTTTTTTTTACTTCATTTGCACCCAATTAACTTTTTCTGTAATTTCTCTCTAGATTTTAATACAGGTACTTTATTGGCATACGAGTCAAACTTTTCTCCTGGCTTTCTGCCTGTAGACATTTTCCACACACAAACCAGACAAGATTGATAAGGCCCAATTTCAGGATGTTTCCACGAAAAACATTAATATATTTTTTTTCTATTGTGCATTGTGTTGACTTCTTTGTGTGAGTGTGGCATTTTTGTAGCTGAGATTCATTGGGAGTTATACTGTGGTTCTATAACTGTATGTTTTTCCTTTAATTCTCATAAAACTCGTAACTCATAGAAGCTTTACTAAAGATACGAGGTAAACATTGCTGTTTCTCCTGTTTTCTTTTTAGGTTCAGTTTATATTAACTATAACACACACATTGAGTGCAGTGGTTTTCCCGTGTGGTTTTCCTCTGGGCTGTCTGTTATTTCAGTCCAGCTACATGGTAACACTTGTTATCTTGTTCATCAACTTTTACGTGCAGGTAAGAACCAATTATTAGTGGAGTTATAAATAGCGCATTTTATTATATTTCGTAATGAAAAGCTGTTGTAAGACAATTGTTTTTTTTTTTTTACATTATTAATTATTTTCACAATCTGTTGGGTGTATAAAAAATAAGATAAATAATTAAATAAATATCAATACATTTACTTAAACATTATATGTATATAACAGCATGAATGTCATACATCTTTTACATAATTCTTTAATCTCATTGAACTTTATTGCAGGCATATAGAAAAAAGCCAGCCAGAGATGACAAAGCAAGAGAAATGAAAAACCACACAAATGGCGTATCATGTGTTAATGGAGCAAAACATAAGCTGCAGTGATGGCAAATAATGATTCTTCAAAATTAATTTTTTATGTTGACTAATCAAATAGCAGGGACAATTCTTTTTAAATTGTAAAAAATGTAATTGTGCTTTTTATATAGAGTACTGTTTTAACATTTTGTATTATGCTTTTTTCTTCATTCCTCTCAACATCTGACACTATTAACATTTTTTGTCTCAATAATGTATTACGGGCCAGGGAAATTCCATAATCTAAAATTACACATTTCATCACACAACTTATTACATGACCAGTTGGCAAAACTACATTTATCTAATTAAGTTATACACTGTCCAATTTTCCCCTGTGTGACATTTATCACTTCCCCAAATTAAAAAAAGTTAACAAGTCACAAAATGAAAACTGTCACAAGTCACAAAGTGAAAACTGGATGTTTTTGTATACTTTGTGATTACAGTTTTGTTGTATTTCTATAATCATTGCTGGAAATTTGCCTGGACCCAAAGTGAAATAGGATTCAGCGTTTCTTTTCTACAACTGCCTGAATGGCATGTTGTGAATGGAGCATTATCATATGACCACACGATGGAAACATACGGGTTCATAGAAAATGCAGCCCACTAGAAACCGACTGTTCCAGTGGTAATTTTATTGCTGTATGGGTGCATTTTTATTACTAACGAGATGTGTAAAATGTGATTACTGACATCTCCCTAAACTTATTCAGATTGAATAGAGTTAAAGAGTTCTTTTGGACTACTGCAGCAAGAAGAGTTGAATGAATGTTCATGCTGTGGACATTTATAACGACTTAATTGTTTCAAAAACACATTGCATTGCAAAAGTAATCAGAAGATCTAGTACTGATTTTTAATTAATTTGCACCTGCCATGATCATACATATACAAAACGAATTTATAAAACAGTTATATAAAAACAGCTGTGTTTATATTGCTTTTTGTAAAGCAAATATAACTACCCTTACTTTGCCGAACATTACCTCTATTGATCAGTTACCTGGTGAAATGTATATTTTGTTTAAACTTGCACATAATTAGTCTGTTTCTTTCAGGAAACTAAAGCAAGGTTTCCTGTTGTAAATACACGTTCAAATGTATATACAGTTATACCTACATAACATGCTTCCATTGTAGTACTTTCCAAACAGAACTGCTTAGCAGCAGCTGTTAGAGCACATAAAATGTTTTTGTAGAATAGGATATACATCAGGGTATATAAATATATTTTATATAGTCATTATAAATAAGATTTAATTTTTAAGATAGAACACAATATCACACATCTTATGTCAGTGGTCCTAAAAATACTATAAATTCACTATCTAGTGTGCTCCCTTCATTTCATGCATAACTGAGCTCTCCTACCTGTATTTAGGACAAACTATGTACTCTCTGATATTTTTTTTTAATTCTGCTAAATCTTGTGCAACATTACCAACTTATTTCATTAACAATTTTGGGCTAATTCTGTGTTGTAACATTTTTTTTCTTCCTCTTTATATTCATATCAATTTGATTTGAATCCGAGATTCTCCAATCTTTTCTCTAAAATAAACTTGTGTTTCTCTAATAAATAATTTCTTGTATTTTCTAATGGGTAACCTACAGCCCAACTGGATGATGAGTTCACTTTTAAAGGCATTTGCCTTAGAAGAGAAGTTCAGTTTTACTATAGGACAATCTCTAAGCTGGGGCACAATCAGAACAGATTTGATGCAAAATTTATATACAAAATATTATTTTTAAGTTTCTCTTTGTGTTAGATTTTGTTTTGTTCAAAATGTGTCTTGAATTTGCATTGTTTATCATGCTACTTGGTTTGCAGCCTTTATAGCCTATTTTCCCATTCAGAAAAAAAAAAAATATGGTTGATGTCAAATTTAAGTAGTGGTATTTAATGCTAGAAAGTATTTTATAATAGAAATATGTTAATGGGGCATTCCGTTTGTGCAATAACACTCATTATTAAAGCAAACTTAGTGTTAGGGGCAGCAGTGGCCTAGTGGTTAGGGAACCAGTCTCTTGACCGGAAGGTTGTTGGTTCGATCCCCGCCCAGGGCAAGACACAACTGACGTGGCCTTGAGCAAGGCACCCAACTCCCCCCGCCCCCCCCTGTATTCGTGTGTGAACAAAGTAATAGAAACATAATACATTTCAACAATTCACAAATGTTTATCTTGTGCAATGCTCATAAAGGTTTTAATACTTGTGTAGTTTCTAGCTGGTATCTGTGGTCATTGGATAATTTTCATTCCTTTGGGCTGCCGCTGACCGCTGCAACTGGAGCTGCAATGGACTGAAAAAAATAACAGTATTTCTACTCATGTGTAATGTATCATTTTATTTATTATTAAGGTCTTTGAAGACCTAAAAACAGATACAGTATAAATTTTATTTGTCTTCATTGCATGTTATTCCATTAAGGCTAAGAGATATATTTAGTTAAAATAAAATATTCTATACATATTGGCAAATAATTTACTTCTCATAAAGGACGTCTAATGTGCGCTGTGATACGCACATCTTAAAAATGCAAGGGCAAATCATTTTTTGAAGATATGAGGTGATGCCTACCACACTAGGTGTTGCTTCTGTTTGACTCTGATCAGCTTGCATCCCCTCTTTATATAACTGTAGAGAATCCAACCTTAAATGTATAGAAACAAACCAAACTAGATTAAATAAAAAAGAAATAAATAGGCTTAAAACTTCAATCACATTCATGCCGTATTTTAGATTACCTTTTTTGCTGTTTATTACAGAATGCTCTAACTGTATCAGACACTGACTGCCAAAAGCCCTGGACGAAAGACAAGGAAAGAGGCAGCTAAGCTTATAACATTTGACAAGATTCTGTAGGAAGCGTACAAATATGATAAAAATCATATATGAAAGGAAGACTCAGTGTAGGTGTAAATATGAAGGAAAACAGACCACAGTTTCTCTTTCAATGTTCTTTAGGGAAAGACAGTTCTGCTCTAGCTGACCCAGCTGCTGCACTACAGCATTCTGGAGGGTTTCCAGATGAATAATCCTTCATACAGAAACAGAGCAATGAATGACTTGGATGTTGAGTAAGGTAATGAGTCACTAACATCTCAAAAAAGGTTAATCAACTGTATTAAATGTAATGTCATTTATTATTTATTAAGAAATACAAAATGTATATTGCCTTATTGGAATAACTATAACAAGGCCAGACACTTAGGTTTAATTAAGTTACGTTTAATAGATGAATATGAAATGATGGATCACAATTTCTATTTGCTGTCATTTCCTGCAATTTACATCTAGATGAATTAAACAACTGAGAAAGTACGACAGGTGTTTTTGTTATCCAAGTGTGCAGTATGCACTTAACAATGAAGATTACATTTATGTAAAAGCCCTGAAAAAAAAAACACCGGACTACTAACAACCAGACAAACACTGATTAGAAACACTGAGCACTGCTGGAAAAAAACACAAACAAAACAACAGAGAGAGAGAGAGAGAGAGAGAGAGAGAGAGAGAGAGAGAGAGAGAGAGAGAGAGAGAGAGAGAGAGAGA
>JAOVVF010000026.1:9009949-9021252 GCA_028565595.1 Duopalatinus emarginatus
GAGAAATCCCTTAACTAACCCTGAATTAGGTCATAGTTCTAATGCAAGCCACAATCCTGTCAACACCCCTATGGAGGGATCATGTTCAGCTGCTTTGATATTCCCCTGTGTCTTTGTGTGTGCATTTATTCCCCTATATGTTCGCAGGTCAGCGCAAAGTAACACAGTGAGATATCATCTGTTTACTAAGCTGCTTTTCTTTGTTCTGATCTTGAAAGTCTAACCTATGTTACGTTACTTGGCTTGTTTCTCGACCACAAACTCTGTCTGGTGATTCGGATTTGTTTGCTTGTGTTCACTTTATTTAAAAAAACAACAAAAAAAAAAAACAAGCTGCTTTGGCTCATCTCTAACATTTCCACAGTCAAGTTTTGTTCTACTAAATCCAAGCATCACTGCACAATCAGGCTGTGGTCGACTGCAAGGCTGCCTCTGTTGTTTCAATAAATAAACTGCCTTCTATATACTGTGCACTGTCAGAATTAAGACTTATTTTTAATCCCCATTGTTTTAATTCGTGTGCTTATAGAAATAAAAATCTGGCATTTATTGTTGGCTTCTGTTATATCATTCAAACCCATTAATAAATTCACATATAAAATAGGCAAATGTCCAAACACACAAATTTTGTGAATCCCTCAGTGGCCGTGACCAAGATAAAGCAGTCACTGGAAATGAATTAATTATAGTCCCAAACCAGTTTTAGACTTTGCAGACCAAATCAGTGGTTTAGTAAACTAGACATTAGGGCTCATTTAAACTGTTTGAGTTGGTCTTAACAGAGTTTACATGATCATGAGTTCAGATCTGGATAATGGCATTGCCATATGGGGCCAAGAACCCAAGGTGGCATGCTCTTTTATAGTCACATAGTCAGGGTGCGATCATAATTCAGGGTGACAAATAATTTGAATCATTACACACTTCTGATTTGAATGTTTTCTTAACATTGGTTAAATGGAATTGTTGTAAATGCACAATGCATTACAAAAACCAAGAAAAAACACAGATCAAAAACAAAATATGTACGTATTTGCGTGGGAATTTAGTTGAAAGCTTGGCATGTACCTGATAGTATCAGACCATCAGGTACATCCTGTCTGCTTCATTTCACATGAGCACAGCAAGTATCTGGCCTGTCGGTTCTGAGATGGTTATCAGCTGTTTCTGTATGATCCATAATTACACAGAAAGCAGTGAAGAAATGGATTACATACCTACATATTTGATAATATATATTACAAGCCATTTATCACACCAAACCAAAAGAGCTTGAACAAGTTATAACAACTAAAATTGCCTTACACATGTTCGGCAAGATTAAATTTTGTACACACCCACATAATAGTCTGTCAGTGAACCATGACCACTCTACATCTATCTACAAATGTGAATTTAAAAAAAAAACACTCAGTGAGTGGCTTTGTGTTGCTTAACACTTTAAGAATTATAAATTTCCAGGTAAGTGTGCTACTCATATATTACGAAAATAAACAACTCAGTAGAATGGCCCTATCTTAAAAAGTTGCTCATTTGATGACTAATGTCTAATAGGTTTTATAACGCTTTTTATTTGGTTTTATAACACGTCAACATAAAGCATACACCAATATTTCTTTAAACAGTCTATAATATTCCAGAAAATCATGCAGAAGCATCTAATTGGCCAGTTGTCATAATTAGGAACTAATAGGGACCATATATACAAAAAGGCCTAGCTTTAGAGCCAGTGCCTTTTTGGCTCTCATTTCATGGGAAAATGATCTAGAAATAGTTCACTACACCTCAGCCTCAGACATTAGCTATAGTTAATACAGGTTCCCAATTAGGTCTTCCAGCAGCACAATAATCCCAAGCAAAAGATGGCTCAAAGAAGACGAAGTGAAAGTACTTGAGCAGCCATCACAATGCCATGACCTCAATGCTATACAAAATTTAAAAAAGCATGTCCAAGCATAGATGCCTGCAAATCTGACTGAGTTACACCATTCTGGCAGGAGGATTAAGCAACAATCTGGCAAATTATTGTAAAAAAAACTTTTAAAACTCATTAAATATGAACAAACTGTATGTAAACGTTTGATCACTAAAAACATGGGCTAACAGATTGTGAGCTTGAAAGTTATGATCCCAGAGCACAATAAGCCTTGGATGGCATACTCTCTCTCCCTATCAATCACAAGGGACACCATTTAGCTTTGCTCTAATTTTTATATAATTTAGTCTTTAAAGTAAAGTATTTACAATTTATATAAAGCTCATGCATGGCAGTCAGAGTTTGGGTGTTTAAGCTGATCAAATTCATCTGAGCATCTCTACTAGCTTTGTGATTGAATGGCTGTGAACAGCTTATTATTAATTATTGGCACATGTTATGACAATAGGCAAAAAAAAACCAGGACAAACACATTTCTGTCAAGAGATATAAAACTAACCTTCCAATCTTTTCAAACTACTGCTCCTGATGCATCGCAGGGCAGCATATCGCACTCAGTGGAAATTACTATCTACCTTGTTTTGGATAATTGAGTTCACAAACAAACATGATTGGCTATTATGACTTTGATTGACAGAGGAGTATGCTCCATCCAATAGGGCATAGTTTAGCAGTACTTTCAGGTGATAGGAATTTGCTTGTAATTAATTTATATTTTGTATATATATTAATTTTTATATTTTGTTTTGGCTAATTTCTGGCCCTACCCTAGCTCAAAGTTTAAATTTGGGTACCACCACTAGCCTTAGATATTCAGTGTTAATGACAAAGCATTGTTTTACATTTACATTTACGGCATTTGACAGATGCCCTTATCCAGAGCGATTTACAAGAGTGCTTTGTTAAATTCTTGGAGTATCTGAAACTAGTAAAGGTAAATCAGGATTCCAGAACTCAGACCAGAATCCTACTAGAAAAGAGTCATGCAGTATCAATCATCCAAAACTTTCTACACTAGTCAACCTGCAAAGAGAAGACGACAATAACCAAAATAGTCACAAACATTTATTTAATCTGGATAAGCGCATTATCTGGATAATATGGATAATACCTTAAATGTAAATGGATAAAAGTGTCTGCTAAATGCCATATAAATGTAAATGACTTAACTGGTGACCCTTGAAACAATGCAAGAGCAAAAATAGTTATCTAAAATAAATATTACAAAAATAGGTAATTTGCACCAACATAACACTATAAAAGTATGAGGCCAGTGTTGTGCAAAAAAAGGAAGAAAAGCTGCATTATATAGAAATAGTTTTTTTTAAATAATAAGCATCTGTACGTGTTTTATTTAAATTTTAATTTTAATTTTTTCACTTTGCAGGTAATGATTATGCATGTAAATAATACTGTAGTACATTGCTGTGATTGACAATGCAACCTGCAATTTTAGTAGCTTCACATCCGATATCTTCAATTCTAACAAATACGATCAAAAACAAGTAATCACATTTGTTAAACATTAACACAAAGCAGAATAATTCTAATAACACAATAGGTGTCTTTTGACACATGCCCATAATCAGTTTCCCACTATTTTTCTCCTCATGTCTGCAGATCAGTGTAACTGTATCAGGTGATGATTCTTATATAACCTTTATGGGAAATGAACCCTAGCAAGACATTACCTGGGTAAAATGAGAAGCTTTCCAGGTGTTTTTCGTGTCTGCCTTTGTAGTATGTGTGTGCTTGTCATGTTTTCTCTTAAAGTTCAATCGTCTTTAAGAGCTCCCCTCCTCTGTACACACGCACACGCACACGCACACACACACACACACACACACACACACACACACACTCAGCTCCCTTCTACAAGCTTCCTGGTTCAGGGAGAGAGCAGGGCACGTCATGTTTTGTCTGTGTGCTAATACAACGTGTGAATGGATCTATGCTAAGCGCTGACCCGTCCTTTTCATTCTTTTGCTTAATCCTGAGTGTGGAATCTATGTTTGAAGTGTCTCTGTTTAATATATGACTTCTTGGGCATGATGGTTTCCTTCCTGCATCCTTCAACAACAGAGGAATGTAACACAATAGCTGAGATGATGGCAAAAGACTCGTCATTTTTATATAGTAGACTATTGTAAAAGGTTTTTTTTCCTTCGTTCAAAAAAGTTAAAACTACAGCAACTTTTAAACACATATAATATATAAACAATATGTAATAAAATGCGGATGTGGTTTAATGTAAATTGCATTTTAATTGAACAAATATGACTCCTTCTATTTTCCTTTTCCCAGTAAAGACCATTTCTTGTATTGAAAGAATAAGAAAATGACATAATAATATATATACAATAAAAAACATCACTTTTGTGCCATTTTAAAAAAAAAGACAGAATTCCACCGCTCGGCCTGAGAGCATGTACACACAAGATTGTCTAAAAAGCATCCAGTTAATCTTCCAGAGGTGCTGAAAGGCAATGTACATGTGTTTATGTGTGTCTAAGAGAGACAGTAAGAGACAGAGTTTGTGTGAGAGTATGTATTCTGTCTACCAACTTGTTTAAATATGAGATTACACTTGGTGAATTATAAGGAGTGTGTTAGCGCCAGTTGATGCATCTTCTAAGTGCGACGCCATGCTAGTGAGGGCTTGTGTAAAAAGGGCCGCATAATAATCCTCACATCAGCAGCAGCCATGAGCTCATAACACTCATCACCCTTAAACCTTTTCATGGCTTTTGCCCAACACTAATACATAGACAAGAGCCATTAGAAAGTTAGTAATACCTTGCAAGGTTTCTTTTATTCACCAGGCATTTCCTGCTCTTTTGTACATCATGTGACTTCATGGTCAAGCAATTACAAGCAAGTATTTGCAATGGTAATCGTTTAGTGTCGTAGAGTGGAGTTGCGAAGCAGCCTGGGTGTTTCAGCACCGGGCACTCAGAGGATAAATATTAAATCTTCCTAGTACACTGTGCAAACAGTAATAAACTAAAATAAAGTCAATATTTGGAGTGACAATCATTTGCCCTTCTTCTCTCTTAAGTAGTATTCCCAGATACATGTTTAGTTTAAACAGTGTAGTTTTATTAGGAAATTAGATAGTAAGTTTTACTGAATGCCTTAAAGAATCTGCTGCATTTTTTCTGGAGACTGATCGTCACACTTTCTTCTTCTTCTTTGCCTTTTTTTTCTTGCAGGAGGCTTCATTATGTTTTTGTCTTAAAAGAATGTTCTGTTTTAAAGAATGTATCAGATTGATTACTGGCTACTCTCGAAGTTACTACTATCTTTCAGATGGGTCTGATTTGTTTTTCCAGCCTAAAGATGGCTTGCTTCACTTGACACTGACTTCTCTTTAGACTGCATACTGAGTTCCTATGAACAGTTTAAATTCAGTATAAATTCAACACTTAGAATCAACTCTAGAGCTTTTATATCCCTAATTTGTCATGATTTAGCAAGGAACTGAGCCACACCTAGCCATGAAACTGCTTATCAGTCAAGTATAAAATTAATTTTGAGCTTGTTAAAATGTAAGGACACCATTTAAAACTTTAATCATGTAAAATCTATACCAGTTCATTGTTTTTTAAGGAAAATACATAATTGTATTATATTTGAATGCTATAGGCAAATACCCAGAGTGAATACAGGAATAATCAGGGGTGGATGACACAAGAGACAATTCCTTCAGGTATGTAAACTGGAAAAGAAGCGTTTTCTCTCTCTCTCTCTCTCTCTCTCTCTCTCTCTCTCTCTCTCTCTCTCTCACACACACATTGCACAATGCACATACTGACATGCTGAGTTGTCTCAGATCTGTTTTGTCACTGATGTACAGAAGGTCTGAACATATCCTGGCCACATTTGAGATATACTGAAACCTATCCTGATATTTTCACCAAAACATCTCACCAGCTTTTGTGTAAACCAGACCTGAGGTAGCATATGTAAAATAATGCTTACAAATTATGCTCTGTAGCAGAATTATACTCTTTAGTTTATGTATCAGGACTTTCTATACATAACATTCTTTACAATCTCCAGACATCACTGGTGCTTGCTTGTTTAGATGATCAGTTGAAGCTGATACATTATCAAAGTTACCTGCATGAACAAGATTTTTTTGGTTTCACATTGGCAAAAAGCCCTAGCCTGCAAGAGGCGCCTACGTGCAGATCATACCTGTGCCGAGTGAACGAACAGTAGGGTAGGTCAGAGCTGAAGAGATAAAAGGCATTTCAGTGGGTTTAACCTGAATAGTTTGGCATCAGTGGCTGCCGTGTTCAAAATAAACATTCATGACCATATCGCTTCATGCACATTCTCTTTGGTGTGAGTAACAGGCTCAGTAGCAAATGGCGACAGAGAGTTATGATAACATGATTCACGCTTCACAGAGAACTGGGAGGTGATGTAGAGGTTGTTACACATCACTTCAACAATCTGTATATTATTCCCTGCAGATGCTTCTATAAACCAGCCTTTGTTAACTTGTAATATAGTGAGATACACTAAAGCATGGACTGCTATCACAAGTTTTGCTTTGCACAGATTTCTTATAAAGGATATGATCCGTAAATGTTGGATTATCACAAGAGATTGGAGTAATATACACTCTTAGAAAAGGGTTCTATGAGAACCCTTAAATTTTCTATGTAAAAACATTTGCATTTATTATAAAATCCAATATATTTACAAAGATATGTCAGCAAATGTGAGTCCCCCAATAGACTGTCTTACACAAAAAAACACATTTACTGTACTTTTAAAGCATGACATAATATCAGAAGAGCTTTATTACACACACACACACACACACACTTATATGTACATATGTATGTGTGTGTTTGTGTGTGTTTTAATGGTTAAATAGTAAAACAAATTATGTTCATAAAATAAATTATGTTAAGTTATATAGTTTAATAGTTTAAACTAAAAGTTTGGTGTACAATACATTTCTAGATACCTATTACGTCCTATTTCCACCTAGCCAGCTAATGTAATTCAGATAATAATAATAAAAAAAAACTAAAAATAAAATACATTTTTTTTTTTAGTTTTGTTACTGTTTCAGTTCCACCGCTATGACCTAAAATAGGTAACATACCTACATGTTCTGTTATTGGGAGCCACTGTTTCTCACTTTATTTCTAAAGTATTTTCCTGTACATCTCATGTGTTCTAATTCTTTACTCACTCTGCAATGAATACACTTAATATGAATGCTTAAAAAAGAAACAGAGGAGGCTGCAGAACATCAGTAATATATTGGAGGAGGTCTTTCCCATGTGGTATGTGGTTTTCTTCATTGTGGACAGTAGGTAAAAAAGTGCATTATTTTTAATATTTTGGCCAGCCATAGTTTTAACAATACCGCTAGCAGCTACTTCTGTATGATTAGTTTAGACTGTATGAGTAATTATGTGGAATGTTTTGCGATAAAACATGAGCAACTATGTTGAAATAAGTCTGCGTCAACTGACCAGATGTGTAAGCTTGACTTTTCAACAAATGGCTAATTCTGAACATGCCCGATACTCCTGTGAGATAAACCTGAGGAGGACACCTTTCCGTGAGAATCCTTATCTGAGTAGGAAGCGAGAGCCAAAAATGTACTGTCATGAGTCTGCTGGCCAAAGCATTGCCTCTCTGATAGCCATCTTATTGTCAAGATATTGTGCATCACTCCTGATAAGCAATCTTCCACCTGCCTTTGCTTCACTCTGGATTCCAAGGGGCTCTCTCTTCTCTCTCTCTCTCTCTCTCTCTCTCTCCCTCTCTCTCTCTCTCTCTCGCTCTCTCTCTCTCTTCTGTCTGTATTTTGATCATCAGCAAGTGGCATTACAAGCAAAACAGCCATTAGCTGGAAGCCACATCTGAGAAACAAGAAAGAGGTTGGGGGCGGAAGGGGGTAGGGGTTGGTGGGAGGTTGCTTTTCATTTCTTAGGTTTATTTTGGAGAGTGGAGGCATTGGTGATGGTTATAGAAAACTGGGAAGCTTTAAAAAGTGCTCACATTACACTGATATGGTGATTTATTTATATGCATGGAGCAAAGTCATTTGTGTGTAGAGAGCAGGAGAGATGCACTGATTAAGTGGTGAAACCTTTCATCAGCACAATAAGAGAGGGCAATTGTTGTGTAATAGATCCATCCCAACTCCTCTCGAGCATAGAGCAGCTCTGAGATGAGAGAAGAGTGTAGATGGGAGGACAGACACTCATCTGGTCACACTATAAGTCTCTAACCCATGAGGGCTATTAGTATCCTGAGAGATAAGAGAATGCATCCTACTGAACAAATCAAGGATGCAATAAGAATAGACCAAACATTTTGCAGGTTAAAATTTAAGTCAAAGGAAAATTGTTAATGCAGTTTCTACTGTTTAAGTGCACATTTTAATTATAAAAAAATCTGAGAAAAAATAAAAAATTCTCATTATTATATATTGTAGAATCCCATTAACTGGGATTATTAGGCTTTTTACTTCATGTATACTTTTATACTCCTACTCTTATACTTTATATCAATTATTTTACTTGCAACATTGTTACAATAGTATTTATCTGTAAGAAATTAATATTTTAAAACATTGGTCAAATAAAAGAAGTAATAATAAATAAGTCATGTATAATGTTTTCTGTAATAATTATACTTAATGGCAATGTAGGAATTATTTTTACCAGCGGTCTAGATGTATTATTATTTATTTTGTTTTGTCCTAGTTGGGTTATGGTGTATCCCTGGTGTACCCATGGTGTACCTCATGTCGTAAAACTGTATTTACTATATTTAGAATAGATTTTATTAAACAGCACAACATAAATACAGTTACATTAATACCATAAAAAGTTATCCTCCTTACAATTCTGCAGAAGCCACTTATAAGGTAACATTTTTTCATATATAATTATATACTATTATTATTAATTTTTTCTTTTTATCCTATGATTACTATTACCATACTATCATTACTACCCTGTCCATCTTCTTACTAGTGGTACTTCCCATGGTGACGGAGTTTGCTGTCAGTTTATGCTTCTGGCTATTGTATTCATGTTCAAGTGGAACCAGACGAAACATGATGAATCATATTTGGCACAGCCAAAATCCATCAGCACCAGAAGTATATGCCCTTGAGTACTTATTGATACTCTCTACATCACAACTGGATTGAAGGAGGAATATGCAGATGTGAAGACCGGGAGAATGCAGTGCATCTCAATTTGAGTGCAGCAAGTCCGGTACAACTTCAACAGACCAGTCCCAGGCCTTTTTTTCCACTTCAGAGATATCAACTGAAGCATGCTGTTGAAGAGGGGGGAGAAAGGGACATTTCTGATGAGCAACACTTTGAGCTGCTGCAGCTTGTACTTTCCTGAAGTTAACTGGGGCATGGATTTAGAAGAGGGGAGGATGGGGCTCTTGTGGGGCCCTGCCAACTGGATGGAATCAAGCAGAGTTTGGCTGGTGGCACTAGACCCATTCTTCTTTGCCAACCAGGAGTCGTCCAATAAATTATTCCAATGAGGAAACTCATCGTATTTCAATGGAGAAAGGGATGATAAGAAGATGACTTAATCCATGTTCTGAGCTTATGTAATCTTGGCTTACACTACATGTTGCTTCCCCTTGCAGGTGGATTACTGACTGCATGTTATTGTCATGAAGACTGATACATGTCCATCAGCTTTTCTCAGTTCATAATCACACACACTCACCCACTGCTCAGAGGGAGATAGAGACAACATAGATAGGGCATCTAACATAATATACAAGTGTGCCAGATCATCTATCCAACCACACATTCCTAGCATACTACCACCTACATCAGTTTTTCTTGTCTTCTGTAACTATGTCACATTTTATTCAGCTGCAAAATGTAAAGACCTGAGACACATTCCAGGTTATCCTAAAGGTGTTTAGTGGGTTTGAGGTAGGCCACTTACATTCTTCCACTCCCATTTTGGCATGTCTTCATGGACCTGGAATGTCCATGTATTCTGGAATGGTTTAGGTCTTTTAGATTTTAGCTTCAGTGAAGAGAAATTGTGAGGCAACGGAGTCATATGCTTCCAACTCTGTAGCAACATTTTGCATAAGCACAAGCATCTGCGAGTGGTACTAATAAACTATTTATTTTCCGGTTAATAGCCAAATTATTGAAATGAATAATAATACATTCAGAAACGTCACAAAACCCTAATTACAGGCTGCATCAATAATTGTAAAGCGTCCAGCTTACAGTGCTCTTTTGTCTGACTGGGGATTTGCACAGTTACCATTGAGCTGTACTGCTGTGAGATAGCTGGCTGCCACAGATGAGGGCCCTCCAGGCCTTTGATGAGTCCGCTCTGATTTTATGCCTGACTTTATGATAAGCATTTCACATGATAATTCTTGCTTTCTACACTGATGAAAGTGGACTGTAAACTTGGCCATAGAGAGACATCAACTGTGGAGCCAGTTCACTGTGTATGGCATGGTCCTAAAAAGACGAGTTTTAATTATTTTAATCCAAACAAGTCTTAGGCAAAGAAATGCTGCAAATGTCATTTAAAACAATTGAATTAAATGATTTTACCTAAAAAAAAAAAAAAAAAGATTTGTGTATATTATAGAATCTGCCACAAACTGTTATGCTTATTTATTCATGCAACGTCTAAAAGCTTTTATTATGTCTTATGTGTAATAAAGTAATCGCTTATGAAATATGATGTCTTCTTGACTGACATACAAACATTTATCATTAACATTATTTATTTATTTATTTATTTATTTATTTTAAATTGAAAATCTAAAATGTTTTGTATGGATTCAGTAAGGCAGTATTCAGAAATGAAATAAAGCAATTACATTATTTTATAATATGCAATTAAGCAGCCGTTTTACTAGACATTTTGTTATAGATATTTAGGAAAGAGACTCTCCTGTGTCTCTCCATTGACCTACAGCAGATTTCATTGTTTTTAGGCTGCTGTAAGCCCAAGGCAGACTGGTGCTGAGTGTTTGAAGTGGAGAAGTAATGAGGGGGAAAGACAGACAACAAACACAAGCTGCCCAACACAAACACACAGGAGAAAGTATTTAATGCAGACTGCACAGTGTTGAGCTGAGGCAACGACACCTAATTTTGACCTTTGTAACGTGATGCACACTATAAACACACACACACGAGTTGGACAGTAAAAATTCTATAAGCAGGCACACCTGGCTGTCAGGTGTGTTTCAGTAAAAGCATCACTAGAGTTTGATTAATGACAGCGACAGTTTAAAGCTGACAAAAATGTTGTGGGGGATGGGATTGTCTTTGCTAATATGCCATATGGACATGGTCATTATATATATA
>JAOVVF010000026.1:9029211-9046609 GCA_028565595.1 Duopalatinus emarginatus
TCATATTTGGATATTTTAATGCTTTCAGAAAGTCTTCTGTTCTTTTTTTAAATACGAATTTACAAAATGAAAGGAGTCAATGGGAATGCAATACATCACACTGAGATGTAAAGTTAAGAGGAATTTGTATGTTGTGTCCGCAGTAAAACAGCAAACTCAGCCCACTGCTCTGTTTAGGCAACAAACGTGGGACTTGCCAAGCTTAAAGATTGACTTATTTTGAGCTCAACCTCAATGCTGTTTGCTGTGCTAGAACTATATCAGCACTAGTGCCTGAATGTCATACAGGTCAACAACCGTTTTTTCCTCTTGTTCCCTTAAGAGTGTAGAAACATTCGGTCTCTCATGCCTTCCTCAAACTAGTCTTTTTGCAGTATTTCCAGCTGATCTACACTTATTCACATTTATATTTTATACAACAATTTATATTGGATCTAAACTTTCAGTCATAATCAGTCATTATTATGTGGCAGCTATAGCAAAAATAGATTTACTTATGCAAGTAAGCACAAGCTGATCTTTTAACACAATAATAAGTTCAATTAACTTCTTTGCTGGTGTTAGTAGTGTAATAATTTAATCATATGATATATATTAGACTAATTTAAGCCATCACACTAAGGTTATTAAAAGAAAAAAAAAACAGTGAGTGTCATCTTCAGGTCACATTGTGTGTGTGGCATCTTATGTCGAACTGTAAAATAGACGTGAGAGAATGAAAAGCACCCGTATGAAACCAAATCCAGCCAGCTGCAGGATGTTCCCCCTTCTCGTTGATGCTTAATGAATTCCAGTGCAAACTAAATCATGCTTAACTTCTCTACGATTGATGCCTTGCTCTCTGTTCAAGTCAAAACATTGTAATTGTCCCTGTTCTGTTTTTGCTTTACTATATCTGAGTGTCTTGTTTAGTGCGGAAGATCCTCCAAGGCTGGTGGATATTTGATAGACAAACTAATTTATAACTAAGTTATTTTCAACTGAAATTCAGATGATGTTTTCTATATAAAATTTTATATATAAATGTTCATTATATCAGCATACTGCAAACAAAGCCTCTGTCTAGGATCATGTGTGCTTTTGCATGTCTATGTGTGTGTCTGTGTGAGTGTTTGTGTGCACGTCTGTCTGTGTGTATGTGTGTCCGGTAACAATAGTGCTTGACTTCTTCTATGTGCACCTGTGCACCCTCTTATAGGTCTGTGCTTTTTTTTTCCTGGTCACATTTTCTTTTTTGCCTCTGACAATACAAGACCACTAAAGTGCTACTAGAGGATTTGAAAAACAGAATCCATTTGTGTTTGTTGACTGGTTGTACTGGCCTAAAGTGCTTTGAGTTGTGTCTGAAGTTTCTGTCGGCAAATTGTGAAAGGCTTTTTGAGGTTACTGATGATACTTCTACAAGAATACCTTAAAATGCATTTATAGCATAAAAGCTGTAATGCTTTTGCATTTCACTGACAATTTTAAACCCTCTTTTCTTCTTATAAGGAAGATTCCGAAACTTAATATGGGATCTTTTAGCACACATGTCTTTCAATAACTCATTACTAAATAAGAGTGTACACATATGATTCATATGATTATATTATTAGGGAATATTATTATACCTGGGAGTTAACTAAAGAAGATGATGAATATATAATGGAAATGTTTTAGTCAATGTTATGTAATTGGGTTGAAACCGTCAGTCAGTCATTCTCTTACCCACTTCGTCCAATAGGGTTTGTCCTGGGCCCACCCAGATTCATTGGACACAAGGCAGGAATACACTACCTGCGGCACCACCATGCCACCCTGGGTAACAAATTTAGGGAAACAGGGTAGCAAATCTGCAACATAAATGGACTGCACACAGCTATATTTTTTCTATAATTTTCTATAATTTATTTTTATTATTTCTTATCCATACACATATTATATTGATTTATATAATTTAATTTTTACATTTTTAATTATTATTTATTTATTTATTTATTTATTTATTTATTTTTATTTTTTTTTAACAAAGTGCAAGGTAGGGACATACCATAGGGTTATATGTATGTATATATACACACATAGATATGGCCCTATGGTATGTCCCTACCCTATATATAGAGTGTGGTCAGGTTTGCTAGGTAAACGTGCAGTGTCGCCACCTGCTGGTCATCATGATATTATCATTAAATATGGTCTTAAACCCCAGAAATCTGAATATTTCACGCCTTAAACAGTTAAATTCACAGATAATATGTATCAGATAAATTCCTCTATCTCTTAAAAATGAACACAGCCAAATAAGCAATCTCATTAACCCGATAGCAGCCTGCCCTGTACTGTAACCCACTGACTCACAGACAGACTTCATATCCCACAGTTCCCTGTCTGTCCGCGTGACGCAGCGTGTCCGTCGCGCGGAAGAGTCCTCGTTGCCATAGAGACGATGGTACACGCCTTATCTGGACAGTGACTTTAAGCTTATCTTACACAACTTGATTATCTTCTGTCCCAGACAACGAACCAGGGCGGTGAGTTTCAATAATACAGACAAGAAGAGATGATTTTACACCATATGCTGATTTAAAAGACTGAGTTAGCGAGTTAGCTGCTCAGCTATAACACTGTAGCAGTCTCAGACAAGCCCAGTGTCATGACCACAGCTTGTGCTTTGGGTTAGCTTGGTTTAATCATGGCTCAATATCCTAGCTAATTAAATCAACAACAGACATTACAGTCTAACGTTAACATTATGATAGTGGTCTAATGTTGATAATGTTTTTAATGGTATGGATCATGACTTTAACAGACTACTATATGACAGTAAGAGTACTTGTATGGTAGTTTAGAAAACTCAGCACATGTCTCATGTAAACTGGTTACTTATAGTAGCTCAGTGTTCTTCTGTTCTGATGTTATATTAATCCTACACTATAGACAATGTGTGTTAGATCAGTCCTCGACCTTGAGATCAGTGCAGATGTCGTTTAGTGTGTATACACCAGTCTGATTCCTCCTAAAGCCCTTTCTGACTGATTACCTGGGAATCTCAGTCAGTGGAGTGAAGCAAACCAGTACAGATAGACTAAGACTAGCTTAAAATCCTCTGGATTTTAAACCAGAACAGATATATAAGTTTATAAAATGCATTTTGTATTGAAGACCATTTTATTTTGTATTTTTTCGCTTTCTGATTAGATGTGTTTCAGTATCAAGGTTTGTATTTTTGTACATAAATATAGTTGCAGATTACTGTAGCCAGGTTTAATAAATAATAATATTAACAAATATTAATTCATTATTATTATTATTATTATATTTCTGGATTAGCTTGTAATCAGTAAAGACAATTTGATTTGTTATGATTTTTTTCACTGACAGGGCATTGATCAACGTCACTTAGTCTACCAAGGTATAGAGTCAGGTATAAAATGTAAAATAGGCACTGCAGCAGGTACAGGATTAAAAAAAACGGTTTCCACTCCGGTGTCAAATCCTATTAGTAGTCAGTCTGATCAGGACATTATTGTCCATCTGTGCTAATTCATTTACCTTAATTATTTCCCACACAGGACATGCTTATGTACTTTAAAAATGAATGCTGATGCAAAGGAAGTATGTTTTTAAGAAAAGCTTTATTTACTAGTTTTGTGTTGACTTCTAGGGACGTCCTTCTATCTTGTTTACCCACACGCTTGTTGGTCACTGCACACGGCACTCTGAATCCTGCCACATTTGTAATCCTCTTAGACTGGTGCTCGTGATTCCTTCTATAACACATGGTGGCTCTTAAAAAAGAAAAAAAAAACAGTCTCTCTCGCTGTCTATATACATATAAATAGTAAGGAAATGTATGTTTGGTACATTATTTCTTTATGTAACAATGCTTCTTGGCAGGAAAGCCTGTTGATGTGCTATTTTGTGGTGATTGAATTGCTGTGATGTGGACTGTGTTGGTTTTATAAAATAGGCTTCAGTAGGGTCTAATTAAAGAAGGTGCAGTGCCGTGCAAGAGTTTGAATATCAATAAGAAAATTAAGACAAAGTCATGTATTTTATAATCAGGCAGTGTGTTAGGTTTCACATATATTGTTCTTCAACAGTAGTAACAAAACTGGTTAAATAGTTGCTAAATGTGCCAATATTGTGTTTGCATCTTTTTTTTACTGAAGCTTTGAGCCTTACTGAACAATGCATATACCCAACATACCTTTCATCACTACATTTATAAAATCATAATCTATCCTCCTAATAGCTTATATCCTTTCAGTTGTAAAATGTAGCTGTAAAATTTGGTCCCAATTTTTCACCCCTTATTCCTTAATTATATATTTGACTCTGTTCTCTATTGCCAACAGAGCAGTCATAGGAAATGACCTGAGAAACACAGTTTGTGTATTTGTGATCTATATTTATCCATCTGGGAGAGGAAAGGAGCTGCATGAATAAGCATGAACCGCTACACCACTCTGAGGCAGCTGGGGGACGGCACCTATGGCAGTGTACTTATGGGCAGAAACAATGAGTCTGGGGAGCTGGTGGCCATCAAGAGGTACAAAACATGTTTGAAATCTGTGGTTTACAATCCCGACTGCATGTGTTTGTGTTTTCCTGAATTGCGTCAATTGTATTGGTGTGTGAGAAATGTACAATACATTATGCTATAAAATAAGGGTATTAAGGATCACTGATGGAAGTCAATTTACGTTACATTTATATCGTTATTTACAATAGTGTCTAGTCCACTGCCTTTAAGCACTTAACAACGTCTTAGATACAAGATTTTGAATAACTGAGAAGATATTTAGGTTTGTAGTTTTTTTTCTAAAATTATATAGCATAAAAATATGAGAAATTG
The DNA here is from genome assembly GCA_028565595.1 of Duopalatinus emarginatus. NCBI lineage: Eukaryota > Metazoa > Chordata > Actinopteri > Siluriformes > Pimelodidae > Duopalatinus > Duopalatinus emarginatus. The sequence continues at coordinate 9,034,049 of JAOVVF010000026.1, forward strand.
TAAAACATAATGGGAAAACCCTAATACATCGTTTTAAAATCATTGACCTTAGTATAATGTTGGAAGCTTCTGTTGTAATAACCTCCATTTTCTGGGAATGTTTTCCATAAGTGTTTTGGAACAAGGTTGTGGGAATTTGTTCTCATTCAGGCACATAAGCATTAGTGAAGTTAGACACTGGTAGCTGGCAAGGAGGCCTGGCGAAGTTTGTTAGTGTGGTTAAAATCACTGCTCTGTGCAGATCAGTTGAGTTTTTCCACACCAGACTTCTCAGTGTCTTCACTGAGCTTGCATAAGGGCACAAGGGCATTGTCATGCTGGAACAGGTTTGGGCCCCTTAGTTCCAGTGAAGGGAAATGCTAAATCTAAAATTACATTTTTGCAACATTGAATCAATTGTTTGGGGACTACAGACATATTATTGTGATGGTCAGGGGTCATGTATGGATATTTAGTGTATAGACATCAAGCAACGTAAATATTGATTTGATGTGATCAGAGAAGTCTGTCATCTAAAGTTGTGCTGACAGATGAATTGTGAAGGTATTGATGGTGATGGTTTGTGGGTTACTATACTACTTTTATATTTTTTTATTCTTTTATTCTGCCATTGATTGACCTCAGTCTTTATAGTGTCCCTGGGAAGCATGTCAACCCAATAGTGCTAAGGAACCTCCACTCTGTAGAAAAGCAAACCATAGACATGAATTACTACGTCACAACAGTCATCCACACACCATAACCTTAGCTTCGGTGTCTCCCCCTACGCTAAGCTTATAATTTTACTGAACACAATAAAGCCAGAGCTGATCAGAGTACAGCTACACCGTCTTATAAGTCTCTTCTTTCAACAGGGGCAAGTAAGCTGAATTATAAATGACCCTTTGAGACATTGTGGCTGTCCAGAACAAACTGTTACCATGCAAAATGATACTCTTGTGACGGTGAAAAAAGGAGTGAAAGTGCACAGGCCTATGTCGCCTTGGTGCAAGATCAACAAATGAGTGTGAATGAATATCACTACGGCATGTATTACGTAACACCTATTTTAGATCAGTATTATACATTATCTCTAACATTATGTACTTGGCTCCAATATTATATAATGGAGCCATTTGTTAGTGTTCCTAGTATGGGTTGTAGCTTAAATGTTTACTGTTCTGTCACTGGTATCAGAATTGTACAGTTTATTTCTCAGTAATTTAGGCACAGTATTTTGTATCATGTGTCTACAAGTCCACAATTTAGATTACACAAGTATGTTACAATAGCATTGATATTAAATATAACAGCATGTTGTTTCATTGAGTACTTGTTGCACTGAGTATCATTCATTGAGTATCACTGCACTGTTCTGTGCTTGCTAAGTGAAATAAGACTATTTCAACACTTACTACAGGCTGTAAGTCAGTTGCTTTGGCATGGCAACTGTGGCTTCTTTGGACATTTTGTTGATATAGGAAAAGCATTTCCAGGCAGCTGGTTCAACAACAGGACAATTTCTGGTCAGATGAATGGTACAAATCAGCATAATTTATGCTGAATAATTTGAATGAGAATTTAGCATTTCAAGCTTCATTTTGAACATAATATCCAGAAACATGCACGAAAGTGCTGTATCAAGATTTTAGTAATTTTAAGTTAAGGATCAGTATGGTAAAAACGAAAATTAATTGCCAAATGTCGTGTGTAAATGCAGCAGTCATTGTCAAATATCATGTCTAAATGTCTATACAAATTTCTCTTTTACAGAATGAAGAGGAAATTCTACTCCTGGGATGAGTGTATGAATCTGAGAGAAGTAAAGGTACAAACTGAGACTAGACCATAAACTGTACTCTTGAGCTCATAATCATTTTACTACCATCATCCACTGAAAAAATATTTATTCTTATTTTTATTACTATGATAACATCACATATGCATTCAGTGAACCTTTTTAAATGAATATTGGTGTGTTTCAGTCACTAAAGAAACTGAATCATGCCAATGTGGTGAAACTAAAGGAAGTAATCAGAGAAAATGACCACTTGTACTTCGTCTTTGAGTACATGAAAGAGAATCTCTACCAGCTGATGAAAGACAGGTATGAAGCAGTTCTGTGTATTTTACAGACTGGCCCAAGACTTGTTTGACTCTGTGCAGCATATAAGAAAGACATTTGTGTAGCATTGTGTAGCATTAGCTGTTTACCTACAGAAAAAGGTAGTGTTTATAGGACTAGGTAATATAAGAGCTTATTTAAAACGAAAATAAGAACTAAATAGACATTTATCAAGGCAAATTTATAAAGGCTTAATTCATGAAAGCAATAAAAATGACAACTTACACTAATTTTAAATGTCTGTATTTATGGTTTAGGTTAGTTGTCATAAAAAGGCATAGTGTCACACACTACTCATGAACACTAGAATTATCTTTTTTATAAAAACACCCTTTCTTTTAACCTTAACACCCACTGAAACTTAGAAACACAAGTCAATAATAATTTCTGATTGTTTCATCATTTTATTGATAAAATATATTTTATTTATTTAATCATAGGATTTACCCAACCTTATGAAAATTAAATGTTTTGATACTCTGTAAACTCAGAAAACATTTCTCCAAGAAAGAATCCTGGAGCCATTTGACATTTGTGTTAATTTCCTTGTCTCTAGAAACAAGTTGTTCCCTGAGTCAGTCATCAGGAACATAACGTTTCAGATATTGCAGGGGCTATCATTTATTCATAAGAATGGTAGGTTACTGTCTCAGGACTGTGATATTCATGTTTTTATAAAGGAGAACAGCTGTGTGTGAGCCAAGCAGCCGTTAATGGGTTTGACAAACCCATGAAGTCTTAGAATTCCTCTTTATCTCTTTTGTGACAGGATGTGCGAGGGGCTCAAATATAGATAAGGGACACATTTAAAACTGAAGCGCTGGTATTTAACACCACAGTCTAAACTGATATGCGTGAAAAAAAAAAAACTAATTCAAAGTTGACTTTAACAGTGTCTCGCACAACCTATGGGTGGGGTTCTCTTTATTCCTCTGTTCTGTACTTCTCTTTCTCTTTTTCCTTATGTGCATGAAATGCTCTGCCATCAGGGAAAACAAGATGTTCACTGAAATTGAAATACGGAACATCATGTTTCAAGTGCTCTCTGGTTTGGTATTTGTGCATAAGCATGGTAAGGTTTTTTTGTACCTTGGTTGGGTCTTTTCCCTAGAGCTTCTTATATTTTTTCTATGTTTTAACTAGGTTCTACATACATACACCGTTCTATGTACATACACCGATCAGCCATAAGATTAAACCACCTGACTTATATTGTCCCCTCTGTGCCAACATAACAATTGTGACCCTTTGAGGCATAGACTCGACCTCTAAAGGTCTGCTGTAGTGACATTTGAAGACAAATCTTGTAAATTGGGACCATGGATCAGACTTCTTTGTTTAGCACAAACCACAGATGTTTGATCAGACTGAAGTGTGGGGAATTTGGAGGCCAAATCAACAACTGTCATGTTCCTCAAATCATTCATAAATAATTTTGGTAGGTACCAACCACTGCATGCCAGGAACACCCCATAAGACATACAATCTTCTAGATGCTTTGACCCAGTCTTCCAACTGTCAGAATTTGGCACTTTGGCACTCAGATCTTTATGCTTGCCCATTTGTCCTACTTCCAACATATCAACTTTGAGATTTGAATATTAATTTACTGCTAAATGTATTCCAACCATTTACAAGTAAATGGTAATATTCCTGGCCTGTTTTAATGTTACGGCTGATCGATATAACCTCTAATTAAAATTTCAGATTTCCAAACCTTCCACATAAGCCTCAAATACCAATAGAACAAATGTTTTGCAATGATAATTTAAAATTTCAGACCAGTACAACTAATAAGGTTCACCAACTTATACATTTTAAAAAGTATTAGTGCATTTTCAAATTCTTAAAAAATAATAATGTAATTTTTAATTTGGAGAATGCTTTGAATCATTGGTGGAAAGTTTACCACATAGAAACACAGCTTTGAGCACTGCAATGTGACCTACACTCTAGTGGCTGATTTTATTCATTTCATATCTGCTGGTACTGTAGTCATTTAGACATATTGTTTGTGATTACTGCTTTTGTGGACAAACAAGTCTCTGTTTGTTCTCTGATGCTCATTTGCTACATTTACCTGCACTGCATTACTCTTTTTTTGTAATTCTATTTAAATAAAACCACACACTTTGTCCTGCTACTGATGCTTTTGTGTGATTTATGTGATTATCTGATCTTATGTGTGATTTGGTTTGCCGATTCAGGATTTTTCCATCGGGATATAAAGCCAGAGAACCTGCTGTGTATGGGTCCTGAGCTGGTAAAAATAGCAGACTTCGGTCTGGCCAGAGAAATCCGTTCTCGTCCTCCCTATACAGACTATGTCTCCACACGATGGTGAGAGAGTTTTCGCTTTCTACTTATGAATGCATAAATGTGGCAAACCAGTAAATGTTAATTGCACTCATATAACACACTATGCTCTCAGGGCTGTAGTGATGGCATTACCCTCTCAGTGGGGCAGTGGTGGTTCATTGGCTCTGGGTTACTGATGAAATAGTTGGGGGTTCAAGCTGCCCCTTGAACCTTAATCAATATTATATTTAATTTAAAGTTTAAATGCATAAATTGGGACCTTTATATTGCAGATACATTAATGTTTATAATAGGATAAAGGTTGTACTGTGTGTCTTTATGCAGGTATCGAGCTCCAGAGGTGCTTCTGAGGTCAACTGGATATAGCTCTCCTATAGACTTATGGGCAGTGGGCTGCATTATGGCAGAGCTTTATACCTTACGACCTCTTTTCCCTGGCAACAGTGAGGTTGATGAGATCTTCAAGATCTGCCAGGTTCTTGGCACAGTGAAGAAGGTGTGTGAATCTATAATCCAAACTCTACTGTGCCTGAGAAGTCAGTGCTTCAGTGACTGAGTTTTAGGAACATTATTGGCATCCTTAATCTTTATATTAGGGCAATGTACTATACTATGCTATACATGGTGTAGTTGATTATTTCACTGTTTTTATGGATGTTCAGATGGACTGGTTGGAGGGTCATCAGCTGGCTTCAGCAATGAACTTCCGCTTTCCTCAGTGTGTTCCCACACCTCTGAAGACCCTCATCCCTAATGCCAGCAATGAGGCTCTAACACTAATGAAAGATCTGCTGCACTGGGACCCAAAAAAGAGGCCGACGGCTGTGCAGGTAAACATATGCTTAGTTCTGAATTACTATGGGCCAGTGCCATTTACTTCAGGGAGTTTTTTACCTTACAACAGGCACAATTAATCGAAAATGTAACATATTAAATAATAGATTTGTCTGATTGTGCATTATTGGTGTCTAGGTTGAAATTTAATTGAACTCATTATTAATTTAATTAAGTTAATTGCTGGCATCAAGCAATAAAGCTAAGATTCTATTAAGCAAATATTGTCCATGTATTTAAAAATGCATTACAAATGTACATATTATCTTTATCTCAGTTATTAGAAATATAAATTGCATATATGGAAAGAGATGGAGGAAATGTGACATGGATGAAAATTAATTTCACCTAAGTTTCCTATGTACAAATTATTTAATCAAGTCGAGTAACATTTTACAGTTTGAGTTCCCATTTTTAACAGCTTTTCTATTAAAATACACATCAAAATTCTTAAACTGTTAATTGTTTTAGTGATGCACTCAGGAAGGTTTCCTATTATTTGAATGCCAGGCACTCAGGTACCCCTACTTTCAAGTTGGCCAGGTGTTGGGACCTCGGCCTCAGACCCCTGACCCTTCTAGGTCGCAGGTGAAAACAGTTCATCCCAACAAGACCAAATCTGAGCTGCAGTCAGCCTCTGAACCAGTCCTGCACTCTCAAGCCAAGGTCAAGGGCAGGAATTCCCATCAGTCCCTACAGCCAATTTCTCTTCCCCCTGTTCAAGCAGACCACCAAGATGATCCTCTAGCACTTAGTGCACAAAAGGTAAAAAAATATAAATTGTCTATAATTAGAATACATAGAAACCAAAACAGTTGCTGGTAATGGGTACAGATTTTGGACCCTATTATATATGTAGGCCACCCACATCTCTCATTCCCCACCCATAGATTAGTGACATTAGATGACTAGATATTATTTGGGTAGTGGATATGGTAGTGTACATGGTGCTCGTACATATTTGATGCCGCTAAGCAATCTATACCAAAAGATACATAATAGGGATCAACCAGTTTGTTGCAATGATGTAGAATTTTAATGAGCTTCATATGAATAAATAAATGGCATAATAAATATAAAACACACAAAAAATACCATATTAAAAGATTCAAGAGGCAAACAGGGTTGAGGGTGAGGATTTTTTTTTTGTTCTTGTGGAAAATATTTAATAATGGAAAGTTGGGGGTCCTGTATAAATAGCTGAATTTGTAATTTTATTTGTTAAGTGGCTGATGGGAAACGAGAACAGCATGATGGGCCAGAAAAGTGGGCGGAGACGCTGGGGGCAAACCAAGCTCTCTGACAGTTGGGATGATTCAGATCCCTCAGACACAGCTGCATCCAACTCCAAAAAACCCAGCATGGGAACTGAAGAGAACCAACCCATCACAGAGTCAGTGAATTTTCAGCTGTATCATACAGCGATGTGGCTATTTAAGATGGCAGAGTATTTTATTACAGTGGAGTTTTGCTCTTCTAAATTCACTTTTCTCTCTCTTTTTAATGACCACCCTATTTAGGTCAAAAGACCAAAAGCCTATTTACATGTTCAGCAACGTTACGAAGCTACCGAGTAGCATCAAATCGAATTCCAGTCTGCACAGCACCTGCTCAGCCCGACAGCATTACCTACGGCAATCGAGATACCTGCCTGGTACGTCTGCTATATGGTTGTGTCATTTTCAGTTAGAAATGAAAACCATTATTTAATTTGGGTGGAATGATAAGAAGCAACACTTGGTGATGCAACACGTGTGTCTGAAGTTTGATCCAATGTTCTCTCTTTATCCTTTATCTTTTCCCCCGGCTTTCTAAAAAAAAACAAAAAAAAACAAAGGTGGATTTGTGACACAACTGAGTTAATGTTTGGGATGCACTTATGGACTGGTGTCCTGATTAGGATTTACTCCAGGACTCCAGATTCCACAGCAACTCTGATCAAAAATAAAAAATAAAAAGATGCTCCAGCACGTACCAATTATTTCATCAGGACTGTTTAGTTAAGCTGGTAAAATCAGTCAACGTTTAGTTCAAATAGAATTTGTTTTGGGGTAATAACTGATTATTAAAATATATATGTCATTTCAGTCTGAGACTAGTAATATAAGTACAATTCTCTTACATTTATGTCAGGTTTAATGAGTAAAAGCTCCCCATCAACTATGGATAAGGAGCCGCAGAGGGACGTGTGGGACAACTGGTCATCACATCATCCAAAGAAACCACTTGCTCCCATTGGAGGAGCCCCAGTTACCCGAGTCACTCCAGGTAAGCTTATGTGTCGGAAGGGTAGTGTAGCACTTCACACACAAACACGCACACTAATGTAATTAAGTTTCCAGGCTCGAATCTAATTTATATAAATCAAGCACAACAGAGTGTTTTGAAAACACTCCTAAGTAGTTTGACCATTGTAACGATTAAGCTTTCCATTATTCATGGCCCATATAAATTACCTTCAGGATAAAACCAGTGTCAATCTTTTCTTTATTTAGATAATCTGGCCAGTGCTGACCTTGTAGTTCAGTATCAAATGTCCCTTAGAGTGCCGTCCAGAGAGGCATCATACACCAGACAGGACTGGAATGGATTCACACATTTCTTATTGTCTAGTTTCTAACAAGTGTAATCTTTCTCGCTTGCTTTTATGTTTGTTGTGTTTTTTTACTTAGTCTTTTTTTTGTAATTTTCTTCTTGCATGCATCTCTTGCTAGATGCTGAATCAATGCTGAGGACAGCAGTATTAAAGTCTCATATAAGCCTAAAAAAAGGATGCTAGGATGAAAAAAAAACAGGCTAATTGAATACATAACATTGCTGTTCATAGTGTGGCCATTCCACTTGAGATTGCATTGTGGTCCACCAACCAACATAAAAAATAATAACACTGCAAAAACAGATTTTACCTTTTGCATCAAATAACATTTGGCTTTTAAGCTGCAACTTAAAGCAATCCCCAAAGCTTTCTTAAGATAATGGGCTAGAGATGAAACTCTAAAACAAAAACTAATCACTAATAAAAATTCACACCATGTTTTTTTCATGGATTTATTGTAACATTATGCCTTTGGCTTTTAGGAAACTTTATTAGCACTACATACAACCTCTCTGGAGGTTATATCCCATCTTTCCAGAAGAAGGAGGTTGGATCAACTGGACAGAGGATACAGCTTGCACCAACAGGAAACCAGCAAGCACGTATGTGCCTTCTTTTTTTATTCTTAATCTTTTTGTCCTGTTTATATTCGTGGTTATTCACCTTACATGTATATCGTATCACGCAAATGTTACATTAAATCAGATATTCCCTGAAAACCTTTAGACGCACTGGTTATCCAGCTTCTTTCTGACAGAAAGAACTTGTCTATGACCTAACATACATGTTTAGTTTTAACTGACGAGACTAAGATCATAAAAAGGTCATACAGAAAGCTGGAGAAGCAAAAGCCAAAATCCATAATATGCCCTCTTGCTTGTAGTATGTCTTACTAGATTTAATCAGGTCTTTGCCTTACTTTGTTCTCCTTTATTTTCCATCCCTATCCATGTTTTCTTCTTTGATCTCTTCACCAGTGCTGGTTCTAACACTGGCAAAACAAAATATATAAAGTCAAAACCTGCTGCTTCTGCTAATGCTTCATTAAATGCTAGCACTAAAGGTAAAGCCTAAGGCCTTGCTGTTCCGTCAAGCAAATTCTGACCATTTCTGTTCTGCCAGTGAGAATGAAACCACAACTTAAAAAAAAAAAAAAAAAAAAAAAAAACAGCCTAAAAGCCTGTGTTCTTACATATGACATGATCACTGCTTCTTAGATGCTGATGGGTGGAAAAAAAGATCTCAAGTCAAAGGGACAAGCTACTCAGTCGTGGGGAAAAATTCTGGCAACATCCTCGCTCATGCAGCTCCTGTCCAACCTGTCCACGGTCGAGTGGACTGGGCAGCAAAGTATGGAAACCATCGGTAGCAGATCACCAAATCTTCCTAGCCACAGCTTACGCTAATCTTTATGGCTCCATGTTCTCTAGCAGAGATGTTTTTTTTTAAGTTTCAAAACCTATTGTGCAGATTGTTTTGTAGAAAATGTAATTATAATTTTTTAAAAGATATTAACCCTAGAACTGAAAATCATTGCCTTGAATTAGGTATATTCATTATTTATTTTTCAGAATATTATAGCAAAGGAATTTACTATTTGATGTATGACTGTTAAATCATTTTTTAATTTCCACTCCTCCAATATCACAGATATTATCTTTACAAATATTACCTTTAATGCCATTGGAATGCCATTGCAATGCCATTGGAATGCCACTGAACGAATGCTAATCTGACTGTTATCTAAATAATCTGTTATTTCTTCTTTTAAGCCATTTTGGACTAACATTAGATTTGTGTCATATCATATTCTACATATATTTTAGAAAATTTGAAAATAATCCGGTTTAAGTTTGAAACCAGCAAGTTTGTATGTATTTTAAACCATGTTGCTGTTGTCTAAATGAAAAAGTACATATATATCTATACACCTATATATATATATATATATATATATATGTATATATATATATGGAAATGCATAATTTCCTTTTTTATCATTTATTAAACCTTTTTTATAAAAAAGCGTAAAAGCATAATCATGTTGAATTATTCCACATAGCTGTTGGCTCAAACAAAAATATGATTTATTTTTATCAGCAACCTTTTTGCAGCACCAGTCATGAATCGTGAGGCCTCTGCATGACTCCAACACCAAGCTTTACCAACATCAGGATACTGACAAAGAAAAACACATCCATTAATGAGACACGATGTCATGCCCATGCCCATGATATTATTATAACCACTAAAAGCGTCCACTGTGTAATGTGCAAAAGTGAGTTTATAAAAGGAGGATGGTCAATGTGAATATTGTACTAAAAATGCTCATAATCCAGTCTGTCAGGTATGAACATGAAGTACCTTGCTCCAGCCACTATACCCGCAGGCATTATCTTCCGAGAGTTGTAAAATCTTTTCCCCATAATTGCAGTCAAGGTTCCTGAAGTAGCTGCCCAGCACAGAAAAAAAAAATACTAATACACACTCTATAGATGGCTCTAATATATGCAGTTCACTATTACACACTTATTTCATACACGAGAGTTCTCAATGAATGTACGTCCAACTTTAAAAGATTTGTTAATTATTCCACATTGTCTGTCTAGTTAACTTATCCTAACCCCAGTTCCCTGAGGAAAATATAATATAAATATGATATCACACTTATGGGAAGACACCCATTAGCAAGGTGGAGAGGCTGAAGAACCTGAAGAGGTTGATAAACAGTGCCATGGGGCTCCACCTCTAGCCATCAGGTGACTGTTCCTGGGAACCAGACATTTTCTTTAGCTGAGGAAACCTCACCACATACATCACAATACCAGAATGTGTCAAGGTCACAATATGCCAAAGTTATGGCTTCAGTCTAAGCAGCAACTTAATAGCAAACACCCAAAGATCTCAGGTCCTTGAAGGTCTAATAGGTGCTGCAACTTTAGAGGAGCCACAGGCAGAGAATGAATAAATGAATGAATGTCACAGAAAGATGGCTTCAAGTGACAGGGATTTACCTCCTAAAGATTTCCATACACTTCTCTTTCCATCATTCTCTTTCCACCTTTGTCACAACATTGTCAATATAATGTTGCTCCAGAACTAAATAGGCATTCATCCACCCATCCATCCATTCAATCATCTATATTTGGTGAGGTTATTCTTTATTGAAGGGTGAAGAGTGTTCTTGATCAGGCCAACTGTTATCATGGTGTTTTTTCTTCCAAAAGAAATAGTGTCATAAACCACAGTTGTTTTTCATGGTCTTCTGGACCAAATGGTGTCCAAGAGCTCAGCAGAACATTCTTTCTTTTTAGGAATGTACCAAATACTATATTGGGCTACAGTTAATGTTTCTGATGAGTTTGCTTTGGTGTTCAAATAATTATGGACATGGCTGTATATTATATGTTGTCTAGGAGAACTGGAGCCTCATGTGACTGTAATATAAACATAATTCCTTTTGCCATGGGTATCTTCACATACATGAGATGTTGCATGCCCTTGCTTAATTTATTTCTTAGTAACTCTTATTCTAACTAAGTCTCCCTGTTTCTTTTTGACTGTAAAACAGTATATGCATAACAATAATTCATGATCATAGCACAATTCTGTTCGGATTCTGATTGCTCAGAAAATACCGGGGAACAATATCATCTGATCTGATATTATTACACAACTTTGTGTGAATGACTGGAAATACTTACCTAAAGACACCCAAATGTTTTTGGGGTCCTGTGATATCTGGTAAGCACCTAAACCTGCTAGACCTCCAAACAGAAGTCCAGCTGCCAAAGAAGGGACGCTGCCTGTGGAAAGTGAGACGGTCAGGATAAAAAATAAATCCACATAGCACTATGGGAAATTTTTATATGGGACAAGTCATTGTATAAATCAGGCCAGAAAGCAAATAAAAGCAAATTTAATATCTATTGACAGTTATATGGGAGTTGACCAAAATGTTGATGCTCTTGTGAAAATATACCATTAATGTGTAATGTGCTCAAATAACTGTAATACATTAATATACTCAAATCATATGTGTATGTGTGTTATATTCCTATGTTTAGCTCTGGTCTTATCACACATACATAGCTTTCCATCACTACAACAGACGGAAGCATAAAAGATTTATGAATGTTACACATCATGATGATAATCTGTAATGATAATCTTCTTTAAGGAGAAATTAAAGAGGACCTGCTTTAACATAACCCATGACTCCTCCTGATGCCACCAGAGCTGCATATCCATATCCAGCCCAGTCCACTGCCATCATCAGCACCTGTCAGTGTAAAAACACAATAAAACACAATTCAACAAACATTAGGTAGCGCAGTAGTGTTTTAATTCTTTTATACCCTGACCTGCTCATGTGCCTATAAAGCAGATACACAGCTGTAGTAGTGTTTATGACTGACCCTATACTTTATACCCTGACCTGTTCATGTGTCTATAGAGCAGATACACAGCTGTAGTAGTGTTCATGACTGACCCTATACTTTATACCCTGACCTGTTCATGTGCCTATAGAGCAGATACACAGCTGTAGTAGTGTTCATGACTGACCCTATACTTTATACCCTGACCTGTTCATGTGCCTATAGAGCAGATACACAGCTGTAGTAGTGTTCATGACTGACCCTATACTTTATACCCTGACCTGCTCATGTGCCTATAGAGCAGATACACAGCTGTAGTAGTGTTTATG
>JAOVVF010000026.1:9086847-9098823 GCA_028565595.1 Duopalatinus emarginatus
AAAAAAATTCTTTATCCTATTTATTCAGGTGGAAGATCAAGAAGACATATTCCTAGATCATTATATTCATGCTGAGGTATTAATTCTTACACATTTTACTCATTATCTAAGCTGCTTAATCTATTATTGGGTCTTGGGGGTTCTGCAGTCAATCACAGTGATCACTGGGTGGAAGGCAAGAAAACAGCCTGGACAGGTCGCTACTCCATCGGCAAGCAAACACAAAGACAAACACATTCACACACAGACTAGTGACAATTTAGTATCTCCTGAATTCCTGAGGGAAACCCATGCAGACACGGTGAAAACATGCAAACTCGCAAACACACCGAAAGGACCCTGACCTCCAATGCTGTGAATTGAACCCATGTTCTTTTTGCTGTGAAGTGCCAACCCATATAGCATGGTTAAAGGCCAACATTTCCTCTCACAATACACAGCACATGATGACAGGCAATGCATGGCCTGCCGTTTAATTTAGAGATTGGAACGGAGGAAGGAAGCATCATAGCAGATGCTTGGCACATTGCTTTGTTGATAGCAGTTGACTGTTTTAGACTCTGTGTTCTTCCCAAATGACAGATTAATGGCTGTCCCCTTGGTACCGTTATGACATACTTTCAGCATCAAGGACAATTCAAGGGGCAACAGAGCAAGAATATAGAATGTAATATGTTTGCCTTACCTTGGGGAATGGTTCTATGGGCAATCATACCACAGCAACAGTTTCAGTCTGATCTAGATTCAGTGTTCACTTGATAAACTGAGATTATTGTTTATAAAATTAGAATGTAACTAATTAGACTGAAAAGGATTCAGACTTGTCTGAAGGTTAAGCACCAAAATAGGTTTCCACTAAATGGACTTGAGACAACACAGTTTAATGCTGTTTGATGGTTGATTCAACAGACAACCACCAACAAGCCACCCAGTCACAAAAAGGGGACTGCAAGAAGGCCCTCACAAAACCACTTGTACTTGGCACTTCCTTTTTAGGTAGGTCAGTCAGCAGGCTGGTGACATCCTGAAAGATTCGAGTCTATGATAATAGAAGAACTACCTCAACCCCTTTTGGTCTTGGGTCTTGGGTAGGTCGCAATTGCTGCTGTCTTATCAATTTGGCAATACATTCTCACTCCCAGAAGTTGAACCCCAGATATCGTATTTCCACCCACATAAATGTATACTTCCTTTGATTTTTTTGTAAGTTCCATTTAATCAAATAAATCCAGAATAATTTGCTAAACTTGTATCATGAACGTAGACTGGACTGTTCAGGATTCCAACCTGGGATATTACTTACATCCATTAAAATGCATGCTGAGATGTTATGCAGAGGCACTGCTTCAGGGTATCGTATTGCAGAATCCACTCAGTCTAACACAAAGCGATATCCTTGTGTCCACCTCTCTAGTGGTCTGATAAAGTCCATGGCAGCTCATCTGAAAGGGACCTCAATTAAGGATAACAGGCGCAATGCCACTTCTGCGGTGGCTGGCAGACTTACAAACTGACATTCACGGCATTCTGCACACCATCTGCATGCATCAATGTGAATGCCCACCCAATAGAAATCAGTCATTAGACAGTTTTATCCTGTTCTAGGTGCCCTCCCATAGGATTATAATAATCTTAATAGAAAAGAATTTCCCCGTGGCCTTTTGGAACCAATAGTTGTGGAGTTTCTTCTATAGGTGTGAGTGTCCTGCATCACTAGATATAACTTATGATTGAGGACTGAAAGATATGATTAGGTAAGTGCAATTTATGGTTGAATAATCTGACCATAGATTACTCTCACTTGGTTAAAGGCATGGTAAAGAGTTTTGTCACATATCCATTTAAATTTCCTCTCCTCTGAGTCGTAAAGCCATGTCACAGAAATTGACAGCTTGGCACTATCTTCTTGGCGACACAGCTCATGCCTCACTATGCTGTTTAAAGGCAATATTTACCATCTTATTTTTTTCTTAAACTTATTCATAACTCCTGGCCATTTTGCACCCAAAATAAGTGGATAGGTGTGGGTGAGGTTAAACACCACCTCTATACCTTATTTGGCCCAGGAAATTGTATTGGCAGCCATTGTAACATAGATAGCAGCTGGTATTCATACATATCTTCATGCACACACCTCTGAACCAGGGACCACCAGAAAGTATACTTTACCAGCTGAAGAGCTTTGTCCAGAATAGCGGGCAGCATGCTGCTCCTCTACTGTCAACCACCTGTGACAGGAATCCTTTAGTTGCTGCATGTAGGCAAAGGGACAGTGGACCTCTACGACATGGAGCAGCAGGAAAGCCTCCAGATTTTTTTAGGAGATTATCATGATCTTGGTCAATGCTATGAGTGGTATGGTAGTGAGGGGGCAGTGGTAGTGGAGAGGTGGTTGCCTGTCTGGCCTGGAGAAAGATTTTATGATTTCGCGGAGTGGGGAGGTTTCTGTGAAGAATCCTCTTGGTCCTGAGTTTTGGCCCCATTGTAGGCCCCAACGTGCATGTGTGCAAAGGTAGACTCAGGCTTGCATTTATTTTTTACTGAGCTATTCAGCAAACTTTCAAGGACCAAAACATAATCACAATGAAGTTCGACTTGTAGCTTACAGCTTTCAAAATGTTTAAGTTCAAGCCGTGTGTGTGTTTTTATAACAAGGCATGGGCGAGAATCACTGCATATTACCTTCTGATTCCCCCACCTCCTTTCCACCCACAGACCACCTCCAGTACCAGAACTGCATATTTTTAATCAATACAAAGTTTTTTTCTCTATTCATAGCAACAGCATTTGAGGAAAACCAGAACAAAGTCAGATTACCTGTCTCTAGAAAACACACACAATGTGGCACATCAGAAGCAAAAGTAACATCAGTATATTTTGCAGATAAAGGCATTAAAAGTGTACAGTATTTCTGACAATAAGATATGAAGTGATAATCTTCTTTATTTCAGCTAACATAGTATTTTTTTTTGTTTATAACGAAGTGAATTGTGGCATGACAGTTTACACACACTAGATTTATGTTGTGTCCTATACAAGATTACACTGGTGAACACCAAGATAATCTATCTACCAAAAGCAATTACAGTGGCTTTGCATCATCTGTGGTGCAAACAGAAGCTGTTGTGAGATTTACAATAAAGCAAAGTCAGTCATCTGACCTACAGAAAAAAAGTTGTTGTGTACATATCACCTTTTTCCTTCTGGCAAAGTCCATGGAGGTTGAGGTGGTGTAATGGTCATCAAATTTGGACCAAAAGGTTTGGTCCCAGCTGAACAAACCCCAGTACTACCATTATGCCTTAAAGTGGGACACTTTATCCCAGATTGCTCCAGGCAGACAGCAACTGGTATATGTAGGATAACTAGATCAATGATCAAATGGGTCTATCGGAAAACAAATATTATAACTACCGGCTAATTACTATATATAACTTGCCTATCACAAAGCATTGCAACCGAGTTCATTTATGTGTCCTCTAAAGAACTAAAGAGAGGACCAGCCAGCACTTTTGCTTTGTTGTACTGTGAAAGTTAGACAAAGCAAAAAGAGCCACACAGAACATGCACCTAATAGTAAATCTTGTTTAATAGGGATTTTATGAGTTATACAAAAAACTTCTGTTACTCATGCTGTCTTATCAACACATTCCGTACTAGGTCGCTGTCTTCCCAGTCTCTATTAATCAGGTGAACATGTTACACCAATCCATTTGTGACTGCAGTGCAAGAAACATGGATGCCCCAATAGAACAAAATGTATTGCCTTTTCCGAAAGTTGAGACAATAAAAGACATTCTACAGCCAGAGTGCGGGTAATTTTTGACTCACTCTTGTATAGTTAAATTAGAAATAAAGGTAAACACAACATTTTCACAATTACTTGATGAAACCTGCAATACAAACTCTTTTTGTACATTATTTCTCACCAGCTGTGATGCTAAAGCTGGCACCTTTTCACAAGAGGTTCTCAATAGCAATAAAGCTATTGAAACTCAAGTTGACCAAATCCACTCTATTCCCAGGTGAGGCTTAGCCAATTGCCTCAATGAAGAGGATCTGGTTCAGTGCCACAGCCATGGTTGAATCCCCAGGTCTCAGGTATGCTCAAGGCTACATCTTTGCTCCGGGAGCCACACAAAGACCATAAAAAATGTAATTATAATACTGTACACAGGAGCCAAGAGGGCACTTGTACAGTCTGTGGGCAAATGGGCAGGGGCTCAAACCCCCTCTGGGTTCTATTTTTTTCCATGAGAGACCCTATAGTTATTTCTACTCAACAACTTTATCCTGGTCAAGATCGTGGTGGTTCAGATGTCTATACTGGGGACATAAAGCAGTGATTGTATCTTGCAAGATGTGTAAAATGTTATAAATGAACTGTTGGTGGGTGGTGCATCAAAGATAATACTTTAAAACAACAAAACAATAGAATAGTAACAAAATGGGCAAAACAGAAATTTTGCAATAAAGCTGTCAGTCTCCAGACCTGATTTAAATTAGGCAATTACTATACTATATACAATTACTATACTATGTACCTTACTTTATTATGTATACTATATAACAATGCAATGTATACTATATAACGATGCAGGAACAAATGGTAGACACGTTTTAATTAATTAACTTGAATAGTTTCTATAGTTCTTTTGTTAGATAACAGGACATACTTGTCATCACTAATAAAGTTCTGTAGATCTCATATAAGGATATAATACAGATTGTAATGCTTTGAGTGTTCTCAGGACTACAGTAGCCTGAGTAATTGAACATTCCAAGGGTTGGCCTTTTAACAAATTTGGGCACTGAGGCCTTAACTTTAACCCAGTTAAACAACTATGAGAGATTTCAAAGCCGTATGTTAAAGCCGATAGTTCTCTCCATTATCATCATCAAAACATCAAGTGAGTGAATATCTTCTGGAAGAATGGTGCTCCATCCCCTTTAGTAGAGTACCAGAGACTTGGAGAATCAATGCCAAAGAAGGACAACTAGTGACCTGACCCTAACCCTAACACTAAGCCTAAACATAACCTTTACCCTAGAACCACCAAAAAAGGCCTGGCTTTGCCTTTTTAATACATTTACCTAAAATCTATAATATTTATATAGTAAATGGAAAATGCTATTCTCTTTAATATTCTTCTCTGATATTCTCTGATCATGTAAAATGACTAAAAACCACAAGACTTAATGTAAGTTCAAGTAACTTTCCACAGCAACCTTTCATTTATTAGTGATTTTTGCAAGTTATTTGTTGCATTTATCATCCAAATAGTACACTGCTGTGCAAAGCAATATGAAACGATGACTCATACAATATTTATAGAGGCAAAAAAATCTCAAAATTACATTGAAATATTTTTAGTAACTAAGATAATAATTGTAGAATTTTATAAAATTATAATTTAATATAATTTAATACTGTCACAAACTGAATGAAGATTAGTTTTAAAAGTAGGTACAAAAATTAATTAAAAAAAGGAAATTATGCACAATAATTTCTAATAATCTTAAACACTGATCCTGAAAAAACAGGCCTCTTTCAGAGCAAATGTAGATAATTCTATACTAATCATAAGCAGTGATGTTGATTTTCATAAACCTGTTCACATTGGCAACTTAAATCAGAAGAAAGAAATTAATAACTAAACTAATATGAGTAAATGTTAAAGGTTGGTTAAATGTATAAAGGTTTATTAATGATTTGGTGGTTTAATAACCACTTAAAAAACTTATTAGATTAAAAAAGCATATTTAATAAAATGTACATGATATTTAAATAACACACAACTCCAGTAGAGTGATAAGTTCTTTAATCACTGTAGATAGTTGATTTTATACTGCAGATATCAAATTGTTAATTGTTATCAAAAACAAAAAAAATCTTTTATGCTATCTTATACATCTTTTACGTTAATGTGGCATCATTTTATTCTCATGATAATAGTAGAACATTACCTTTTAATATATAATAATAAAGGTGATTGTAAGGCTTACTAATATATTACTAATATAATAGTGAATAACTATTGAGAACATCATTATTTATAGCATTACTAAGTAGGACATTTATAGCTTCCATCAACCATATTTTTACTATTATTGTTGTACTTCTTCAATTTATTAAAATCAAAGTCATAATCTTATACATTCATGTCCAGTCTAATTTCTAGCCAAAGAACTTGTAGCAGCAGTGTTACTGGGAATACAGTGCCATGTCTCAGAAATTCTTCCATTATTAAGAATCAGATACATGGCTGTCTTTGTGGCTTTTTGCAGTTTGCTTCAGGGCAGTGTTACACTCTGGGGTTTGCCCTGTATGTAGTTTTCTAACCTCAATAATAATAATCCAATATTGCAAATACGAAGACTCTGTGTAGTAAGACAGGAATATTAGCCTATATTATTTCCCATATGTATGAATAAATGTCTGGAAATGTGTTGCCTGCTATGTTATGCTGAGATTTGGATGGATTTATTACTCGGGATGTGTTATTAGCCACATTGTGACACGTTAGAGGTCAAGGGATAGTGGCATGATAAAGAGCATCATTAAATGTACTATTATTATGTATGTGTATGTAGCTGGACAGAACCTGGATTATTCACACTGGTTTCAAATTATTCTTACTGAGTTGTTGGAAGTAGATTATCTTAAAATTTCTTTGAATTTATTTGTGAAAATGCTGATAAGTTGTGTGCATAAAGCAATGAATATTGAAAATAATGTTAGATATTACAGGCACAAACTATTTTGTATTTGGACTATAATAAAATATATTTAAAAATATAATAAGATAAAATAAAAATAAAAACTAAATATAAAGACAAGTCTTTTTATTATATAGCCTGTATTTTAATATACCCCCATTCTAATAATAGTGCCCTAGTGACCGTAATGCCAGTATTTTGTTCAATCTACACTTTGATTAAAACATTTTGACTAATGCATTTTTTTTCTGTACCTGTCACCCTGTTAAATAACCTTTCCTGTCTACTGGCCCTAAAATGTTGCATTAATTGTGACTCTCAAGCTTAAGCCAAGAGGTTCACATCAATCAAAGTCCCTGCATGGCCCCAGTTTTTTTTTTTCTATAAGGTGACAGGGCTTCTGCAGACACCAGCCTAATAGCTATTAGATGCTAATGATGCTAAAGACCATAGATAGTCACTAACGTTTCTCTCCGCAGGCTGTCTTATTGTTCCCCAAATGCCATTTTGTTCTCCTTTATAAACATGCAATACTAATGATGTTCTTCCCCAGAAACCAGTATGTAAAAGTGCAATGATGAATGGGAAGATTTGGGCAGCATGGCAAAGCAGTAACGGTCGGAGAGACAGAGGGGAAGACAAGCAAGTCTGCGGCCCTCAAATGAAATCCAAGACAAATAATTATGATAAACATGTTATTTTGCTCCACCAGCGACTGCACATTACCTAATGATGTTCAATGGCAGTGGTAAGTGATAAAGACAACAAATACATTACGGCTACGCATCGCAAATGGGAGTCCCCAAGGAAAGCTATCTGAATTTCAAATTTTGTTGCCATGCTCATTTTTCATAACAGAAAATGCATGGTGAGAGGCGCATTTCAAACAACTGTGTACTTAATGTGTAATGTTTCATGTTCCCGATGCAGGCCATTTAGGTATATATGTATTTATTCTTATAAAATGTGCACTACTTATGGTTGTCATGCAATATATAAAGCCAGTGATATAATACCAGTCAACTCCACACTAAAACTCTAGCTAAAGTAGGAAGTGCTAAGTAAATCCGAAATGAAATGATACCGAAATGCGCAATTTGATTTGGATTTAAAAGTAAGGGCCTCTATTCAGAGGGCAACAGTGGCGCTTTCATTCTGCAGTGAATTAGTGATTAAAGTAAAACATTGGTGCACTCTGATCCTCTTTGTGAAGGAAAGGCTGGCAGAGAAGCCAGTGCAGGTATGACGATGTTGAGTCCTTAGAGACACATGCCATGGCCAGCATTAGGACTGGACTGCCATTGTGCAGTGGAAAACAGGTAAAAATCCTGGCAGGTGGATATGACATTGGATCCGAATGAGAGATGGAGGCAAAAGAGTGTTGGACTGTGTATATATTCAGGAGGGAACAGGATCTGTAATGAGAGGGATCCTGGGCTCATACAGCACTTCTTTGTTGCTGCAGATCCACAAACCTGTCAGCACTGTTCATTTAAGCAGGCCAGAAGAAACTCCCAGAGGTATACAGCTCTCACCCAGAGAGAAAACACCTATAAATCACTGGGCTTAGACCATGGAAAATCAAATAAAAGCATAAATAAAGCTAAATATATTAACTAAATACTTTAAATGATAAATGTTCTGTTTCCATCACAAATGTGTAGCATGTGAACAGAACTTTCTTATATATTATTCAGAAGGCCACTGGAGTGTATGTACACCGAAACAACCATAAAATTAAAGCCACCTGCCAAAATAGCCACCAAAACAGCTCAGACCTTTCAAGGCATGGACTCCACAAGGCCTCTGAAAATGTCTGAGGTATCTTGCACCAAGACAAAGACACAATTCTTTTCTGGATCTTCTGTTGGATTGGACCAGACAGACAAGCCTTCACACCCTATACTCATACTCGTAGCCTGTTCACCAGTTGTCCTTTTTTGGTAAGTCACTGCATACCGAAAAACACCCCACAAGACTTGCTGTTTTGGAGAAATGCTCTTAGCTTGTTATTTAGCCAACACAATTTGACTCTTTTTTTTAAATAAAAAAATTCTGCTTTCAACACATTAACTTCGAGAACTGACAATTTACTTGCTGCCTAACACTGTATATCCCACCCACTGACAGGTGCCATTGACAAGGACCAATATACATTTGTATACATTTTTCCTGTGTACGCCACCATGATAGATGACTGAAGCTTTAACTCATATGGCATTAAACATGTGGTACAGTGGTAACATCATGAGCTCCCATGTAAGAGACCTGAGTTCGATTCCCAGTCTACACCAATAAGGGTCCTTGGGCAAGACTCCTAACACTACATTGGCCTCCTGTAATACCAATAACCTTGTAAGTCGCTCTGGATAAGAGCCTCTGTTAAATGCCACAAATGTAAATGTAAACATGTTGGAATTATGTCACAGTTTGGCCTGTGTGCTGAGCTCAGCTATAGTTAAACAATATAGCTATTTTATAAGCAGATGAAGAAAATTATAGGGATTATTGAGTATGGTTAACTCCTATGAACCGTAACACTATTTACATGTCTCTTGAACCACAATTTCTAAGAATCGTTCATTCTTCCTCTCTTAGCCAACTTTCCCTCGATCACATACCAGTCTTAGATTGTTCCTTTCAGCACCACCCCACCCCTCACCCCACACGCTTTCTCTGTTGCCATCAGAATAATAAAAGCCCAAACCAATTACCAGCTAAATGTTCTCAGTATCCAGATGTTCATATGTGCAGAGATGGGTATTGCGAAGGGGTGGGGGGAAGGATAAAAGTAGCGAGAGACAAAACAGAGCGAAAATAGGTCATATGCACATGCATCTGATTGCCGGAGCATGGCCGCAGCATTTCATGCTACATTAGGCTGCTTTTTAAAAGCTAATCCACCGGCGTGAACATTTTCTCCTTAATTTCATGGCAGTACAGCCTGGGTACCTGGTGCCTGGGTGGATGCTGGAGTGTAGAGTACAGCTACGCCACCTATTAAAACTCCCATGAGGCCAAGGGCCTGCAGAGAGAAAAAGTGATTCCCACTGATCTGGACCGATCTGTTGTGTATAGGATTGTGGGAGAGAATAACAGCAAGACGTCATTATGGATTCCCGCTACACTGCAGGTTAATGTTTTATGTGGAAAACACAAATATAGAGCAGCAATATGCGTGTTTATTCACGAATAAGCTGTGGAGTTTGAGGTGGGATGTTTCAAGCTACAAGAATACAAGCACAGAAACAGGGATAGTCTTTAAGACAATTCTATTGAACAGGACCACAATGGCTTTAAGGCATATATGCTACATTTAAAAAAAAACACACTGGATAAACCTTTGTTGAGAAAAAATGCTTTATTACCTTTCCAGCTGCTTATTAATTCAGTAGCTTTTTATAGAATAGTATACAACCAATACAAATGAAAATTCATATAATGCAGTTATTAATCATTTATACTATTTATGAATTAATTATCATATCCATGAAGTTTAGCAATAGAACACATAAGTATATTGAATAAACTAACATTTATTTATTTATTTATGCATGTACTTGTTTTTTTATTTATTTATTAAAATAATAAACAAAATGGGCTAAATAATCATTACCTGATGATTAACTATCATCACTGAGTAAGACTTTAACCAATTCTATAATTCACATTTTAGTCTTGGATTGAAAAACCATTTAAATCAATTAATCCACATGTTTATTTACCTTTTTTTAAGTGTCTAATGCTTTATTAATTCTATGTTTAGCATTTGTAAGTCTAGCAAATAGTGTTAGTGACAAACACTTTAAAGTACAGTGTAACCACCTGGTTAAAAAACCTGGCTCATTAGAGGCAATTTAATGTAGGAGTACAATACTGCATGCAATTAGAGCGACTGCAATTATTGTGCTCATAGGACACAGCACATGTCATGATACAAGCGGATAATTGGAGGTAAGCCCATATTCACCCTGTCTGCAGACATTCTAACAAGGTGAAAAGAAAAGCACACGATAAACAGGGATGCTTGAGGAAAAGAGTCCTCTGTGGAAAAGAGTCCTTGGAAATGGTTCATGGGTTTTATTTGGAACCAGTTCTGGAGGTTTAGGAGCGAAGGGCCTCATGGTAGGGATTTATAACGCATTACAAAGCAACACTGGACGGACATGAACTATATTTACATAGAAGTCATTAATGAGGCTCGGATGAAAATGAACCACAAAGAAGAGGGTAAATATTAGCAAATTATATCTCCTTAGAAGCACCATGGAGAAAGCCTCATCATAATTGTTAACCTTTTCCCATTAGTTGCTGTCTTTACCCGAATCATCAGGGGAAAGCTACACAGCTGAATGAAATTAACTGAATTACAATAATGTCTTCTCAGAAGATAAACACTAAAAATAAGATTTAATTGCAAGTATTTTGTGAACTCAGTGCCACAGCTACATGAGTAAAATCTATGTTCTAGGCCTCAGCTTGATAATTTGTTTCTGCTCTTAATGTTGTGTGCTATACCCACACTGATCATTATCACTCTCCTCTTTCTGAAAGCCAATGGCAGGAGGTTTTGTGAATTAAAAGCATTTAACCTGACTCTGACTGAGCTCCATTCGCTGCATAATAATGCTGTTGCCCTGAAGCTAACTGCTAATCAACCCTAACCCTCCTCCCTTTCTCCCCCCATTTCCTTTTAATTGGACGCATCCAGCTGATTTGGCAATAGGGCCCTTTTAGAAGTAGTTACCAAGATCATTGATTTGAGAAATGATCCAGTAGACTGTAAGTTATGATTGGGTGGGTTCGTAATGGCATTAGTGGGGCCGGAGCACCAGTGTCGCGTTTGCTAATTGTGACTAATTTACTGTGAAGTTTGTCTCAGGATGGAGATGTTTGGGGACTTCCCTAATGGAACTTTTGCGTGGAGGGTGAGACCCGTCACACATTTTATTATTAGCAGAAGGGAGAAAGGGGTGACTTTAGTAGAGGTGTAGTTTGTAGTCAGCGAGTATGATACACCTGACCACCAGCAGGGGAGAGTTCAGCTGAATATGTTTGTTAAGTAATATCGAATTGTAAACTATTCATTTAGTAGATTTAGTAGAGTATAAACAAATTTATATGACCCCCCCCCCCCATTAAATGTCCTGGAAATGGGCCTACAAGAGACATTTAAACTGGCAATAGACAACATGAAAAAAATAGAAATAATATTATTTATATATATATATACACTTCACTTTTGCACAGTACTGT
>JAOVVF010000026.1:9107352-9129780 GCA_028565595.1 Duopalatinus emarginatus
TGTTTCACTGCACGGATGGGTTAAATGTGGAGGTCACATTCCTTCTGTGTGCAAACACAGTAAGGCAAAATAGTTCATTTTCATTTAAAGAGCATTTACTGTTATACTGGACCAGTTTGGACTAGGCTACTTAATTCTGGTGAAAGGAAATGCTACAGCATACAAAGATGTCTGTGTGTTTCCCACATTTTGTCAATAGTTAGGGAAAGACCCTCATATGGGGGTTCACTTACTTTTGGCCATACAGTGTACATCATACACTACAAATACAGCTGGAAACAGTACAGAAAGGGTCTGATGGTGTAGAGCACTACATTATTAGTTCCTATCACTAAAGGTTCCTAAACGAACCCCTTTAAAAACCCTTTAACCCTGTTCAGCCTTCGTACTGACATCTGTCTCAACATTACCAAGTTTTATTTTCTTCACATTTTCTAGACCAGCTCTTTCCATCCCAGAGAGCACAGGAGGCCCAGATGCAAAAATATATTTTCTGAAGTGTTTTCACCTCTACCCTGAACCTAATAGAAAACCACACCAAAACTCTTTCACATGTGGCTGTATGCAAACCATACCAGATACCCAAACATATATATATATATATATATATATATATATATATTGGGTTAAGAGGAATTCAAGGCTATGCACAGTGTTGGAGTAATCAATGAGTCCTACAGTAATTGAGCAGACTAGCTCAGTCTTTGTGCCTAAGACCAATCGGCCCGTCTGGTATTGTGTGTATTTTAGGAAAGCCAACATGGTTTGATCCATATCTGATGCCTCACTGATTGACTGCAACTGCCTGAATGGTTTGGAGCGGCTCACTTTTATTCAACACTGCACTTGACAAATGGATATCTTAAGATTCCCTTGACACCAATAACGTTTGGCACTCCAGCAACATTTCAATGTCTTATGAATAGAATCCACTGCCCTCAAAATGCATAAGCCATGCCTTACTTATATGATATAAGCATTTATAGTTATGACTGAAAGTGCCATTAAGAACTAAGGCTTGTCCTGAGATCTGTGAGGACGATGTGTGCAGTTGGGTGGGTGGAAGTATGGTATTCCACTTACGATCAACAGGGGTGTCCTATAATTAATAAGACAGCTGTGATTGCAGCCTGCTCAAGACCCAAGACCAAAATGGGAGTGATGCAGTTCCTGGGGTCTGCTATTACAGAAGTTGTATACCCAATGTTTTGGGTGGTTACCAGCCCTCTGATGACCCCAGTAAAAAGGAAGCATTAGATCCAGTCCAGTAGACACAGCTATGTGGAGTTAGATGAGTCAGGTGCTAAGGGTTATGATATATATCATACATCATAGCACAGGCTCATGCTTATGTTGAGGCTCAGGTAAATTGCTTACACAAAACATGGCAGAGGAAAAAAACACAACAGCTAGCAACCTAACTGAAACAAATAAGATTAAAACAGAATAAAATAAGTGGAGGAGGCGTGGTCGAGCATCAGCTCTGCATGGCTAGGAGGTGGGTTGAACTGGCAGATAATGCATGATGAAACTCACCTGTGTCTCATTACAGTTGACTTATGTGTGTCTCTGTGTAGTTAAAGGATGTGCCATAACAAGAGAGTGGTGGTGTTGGTGGAGCTTTCAACACACACATTTGGACAATGAGATTTAATTGTGAAACTGAACACCCAAGTTTTTGTCTGCATCTCACAAGCATGGATTTTACATCAATATATAAAGTAAATATGTGGAAAACATGAGCAGTGTAAACAAAACCAGGTTCTGTGCTGTGCTCAAGTAGTGATGATGGAAGTACAATGCACATGGAACCTGACTCAAAATGTAGGACTGTAGATATCAAGCTAGGCTAAACATAATGCAATACAATTTGGACAAGGATTTAACAAAAGCTTTTTGTTCTTCAATTTTGTAGTTATTTTGTCCATAATTTACATTGCTAAATTTAATATAATAGAATAAAATTTGTCTAAGAAGTTATAAACTATAATAAAAATTGTTTTGCTATAATATATAACTATAATAAAAAAGTTTTGTTCTATAACCAGTATTTTGCTGTGGAATTTATACACACGCAACACAATGAGGCACACAAAAATCACACATTCACACAAACAGACCGACATACAAACAGCAACACACACAAATACTTCCAACCTGCACTGAGCACTATGGCCTGTGGGTATGATAAAAATGCCCTCAAGAGGCAGAGTGGTGAAATATTATTCGACGTACGCTACATGAAACAAAGACACACATTACGCAGCACCATTCTAACCAAACACTCCTCGACTGACATTAAGTACGCTTACCCATAACTGACGCGTGGCCGTTCTCTGTCACGTCATGCATGGTGGCATTTCTGTAAAATATAGTTTTACCATTACAAATGCAGCAACTGTGTTTGGTATAAGCCTTCAGATCTGTTTTACATCCTGTTTCATAAATTCTGTAGACGCATATCATAGACAAATTCGTTGTGTCGTCGTTTTTGTGTATAGGACAAAGCTTTCAGATTTATTCATCACCATAATCAATACAAAACTCCACTTCCCAGAGCACACCAGCCTATAAGAGACACAAGGGGTAGAAGAGCCATCACGACTCACCAGATGTAGCTATACTTGTGGGGGCAGCCCTAGACTCGATTCCCTGCACTGACAAGACACTACTGAGATACCCTTGAGCACTGCTCTTAAACTCAGAGGTCAAATTCTTCTGTGTGTACAAGCACAGTGGTCAGTGAGTCATTTCATCTCACTTCACTAAGTACAAGTCAGTCAGTCATTTTCTTATCCGTTTAGTCCGTCAGGATCAGAATCACTGGGCACAAGGAAGGAACACCCCCTGGACAGGGTGCCAATCCAACACACAGTACCCCACATGCACACACATTCACTCACACCTAGGGGGCAATTAGCCATGTATGTTTTTTTGTTTTTTTGTGTTGACACAGGGAGAACACATCAAACTCCTCACAGACATAGACCAAAGCAAGGCTCGAACCCACAACCCCAGATCTGTGTGACACACACACACTACCTGCAGCGCTGCTGTGCCACTCTGTATAAGCAAAACAAACAAACAAAAAAACACAGCCACCATGGACTACATCCTCCATTACAACACTGTACTGCTCACCTTAACCTGAATACTGATCATCACCTGTGTTTAGAACCTGACTCACCAAGCATTTTACACTGTATTTCATATTCTGGTTTTTGTTCTTGCTTTTGTTCTTGTTATTTTACTTATTTATTTTATTTGCTTGTAACTGATCGCCTGACTTTGTGCTTGTCCCTGACCAAGTACTTTGCCTGTGGTTGTAATAAAGTAAACCTGCATTTGAATCAAGTTCAGACTCCTGGGAGTTTCATGACATAAACACACAATTAGTGTGAGCATGCATGCTTAAAACATGCCTGCTGCCTCACATGCATTTTTACAAATGTTTAATTAGGTCATATTAATTAAAAGAGTGCTCCCTTCTGTCTCTCTGTCTTCTTCTTTATCATCATTCTTCCACGTTTTTTTTCCAATAGAGCTACAACATGACCTCTAGTTAATTGAAACCCGAGAGACTCTTCTTGCATAAAATCAGATTATCTTTCCAAGGGTTCTGATAAAAATAGTGCGAGTACCACGGCTGAGAAAGCGAAGGCCTGGAGCCACGAAGACGAGGCTCGCTGCCGCCCTTTGCCCTTCGTCTATCGGCGTTCTGAAACAAGTGCTACGTTAACTAGCTGGGGATGCATTAATTAATTGCAGGAAACCAGACAAAATGACTATAGGGAAGTATTTTTTTTCCCAGAGATCGAGAAAGGCAGAAGAAAAGAATGAATAAGAAAATGAGCATCCACTGTGCATGGTTTCCCCCAGACAATTAAGTGATGAGTGTCATGGATGCCCTGTACTAAAACTCTAATTATATGTGTCATTCATGGTTGGGCAAACATGACTCATCTGGGTGTATTCCTCCTACAGCTCTGTATGTAATGTACAGAGTTAACATTTGACTTTTAATAGTTTGTTATTCCTTCACAGAACTCGTCTTATCTGCTTTAATGCAGCCGCTGCCTATAACACTCATGCCACGTGATTTCAAAGAAAAAATTCAACATTGTATATTACGTATATATATATATATATATATATATATATATAAACATCTCTCAAAGGTCATTTTGTACTTTTCGTACATCTGTCGCTATGCTACAACTCAGTGATTTTGCCATTGTTAACACAACTGCATTAAAAGTACAGAAAAGAATACTCTCTGTACGGTATGTTTATCTGGCACTAATAGAGCACAGTCTCGTATTAATAAGGTTTAAAAGAGGTGTGAATGCACCGACACTGTCTGACAAACCAAGCTCAAGCACTAGGAGATAAAACCACTAGTGAAGAGGGTGGGTCACAATCTTTGTACCCAATTACTGCAAACACATATTTCACATTCAGACACAGACGCCATGCAGAAACCGCCTGGGGGCAACCGTTATTGATGCTACACCCCCAAGGACACATGCATATGGGCCCCTATCTCATAGTCTTTTATTAATTCACTATAATATACCTCTTCCATGCTAGCATTTACATTGTTGGGAAATAGTGCTATAATTAAAACTAGGCTGTGTGTGTGTTGTTTGCTTGCAGCTGGGGTGATACATAAAACAAGCATGTTGTCCCTCAAATCTGCACTCCCAGGCTCCCCTCTCGATCCCCAGACAAATTAATAGGCAACCACCACTGATGCGTTAAATTGCCTTGTGTTGGGTGCTGAAGACGACCAGATTATTTATTATTTCTGATTAAAGTACTTCCTTCACTCTGCTGTTGGGGATACAACAGCTTTCTTTTTGTTACATTATATAAAACCCAAGACATTTTAAACCTTTAATACACACATGTTTCTAATATGACATTTGTATACTTGCATCACATTTACTCTAGATTTAGTTCTGTGTATTACAGTTCTCCAGTGCTGGTCTATTCTGTTCATTTTAACCAACAAAGCTGCCAAGTAATGCAAGTGCAGGTGAGTGGCGTTTATTAAGACTTACCAAATTAAACTGAATAATATTCAAAAACAAGGTTAAGCAAAAGACAAGGGTCAAGCAGCATTTAAACAGCATGGACAGGACAATCAAATATGAAAGAGCAAGAACAATTATTAGGGCAGCAAATGACAGGCAAGAAACACAGAGTATATACTTCACTATTAAGAATCACTAGGGGTTAAACAGACATACTAATCAAGATGCAAACAAAAAACAGGTGAAAATGATCAGGACACATTCGAGAGACAGCCAATGACCAGACACGGGCGAGACATGACGTGAATCAAAAGAAGAGCACATGGCAACATCAACAACAACAACAACAAAAATTGTGGCCTAAGAGATATACGTGAAAAAATGCCAATAGGAGCACGAAGCCTTTTGTTACTGAAGGGAGAAAATAAATGATACATGTTAAACAAATGGGAAATGAATCATACTGTCATCATACTGAAGTAGTTGGCACAATGTATTATGGGTTCTACAAATAGATTATTAAGTCAAGTCAAGTCTTGTGTTTTTTTTTGTCTTTTTAACAATATACAGTAGTGTACAGTACACTCCTGGATCAATGTGCTACATAGAGCAGCAAACTACACAATACAACATGAAGTGCACATGTGCAGTAGCATACAGACGTGAGACTATTTACAGTAAATATACAATATACAATAGTTATGCAAGACAATTTATATAAAAATAACAATGAACTATAACAATAAATCCAAGTGAGGGGAACAGTGCAGTTAGCCCACTGACAGTGGGAGCAGTAAGGTGCAGTTATGTCCATTTTTGGTATAAATGTAATAAATGTAAAATGTAAAACATAAGCAATGCTATGTTTGCCTTCTTTCTGACAAGTTACACTCATTCATGTCTCACATTCATTCTGATGAGTTTGGCCTCTTCCAACAGTACAATGCACAACTACACCAAATTATTCCCACCTAAGTCACCAGATCTCAACGTTATCAAACATATCTGCAATGAGCAGTGGAACACACACCCTTTCCATACATGTGTGGGTCATGTGAAAGATTATTGGTACTAATGGCATGCTAAAATCCCCCCAGGAAAACTGCTAGTCATGTCAGGTATCAAGTCATCATTGTGTTACTTTGCATCTGATAAGCATGTGGTTGAAGTGAGGAGAAGATTCAATATCCACCATTCTGCTGCTTCTTCAATCCCCTTCAGTATACAGCTGACTTGTACATACTATGTGTATTTAGAGTGCTGTGCTGATGTTTTCAGTGGGTATTACAATCTATTGCTGGGACCCAGGCTTCCTCAATTGGGCCTTAAAATATAGTTTAAGTCTTTATATTTGTATGACTAGAACTTTAGCCCTAAAAAGAAATCTAGAGTAATCTGGTCTCTTCCATACTTACCGACATGCATGTAAGTGAAACTAATGTAGTTTTCCCAAGGTTGCTTAGCATTGTAGATTTGTCCGTCTGTCTGTCTGTCATAATTTATTGACACTGGTGTGTAACAAGCGCCTGCCACCCAGATTTACGTGCTGATTTGAAAAATAAATAAGAGCTGTGGAGAGCAGTGATGACTTTAATCACAGACTGTACGAACATGAAGGAGTGGGAATATGAAACATAGGAAGGAAATTAGATATTATGCCCCCAAGACAACTGCAGCCGCTGGCCCATTCATTATTAGTGTGATATTTATTATTGAAAATTTCTCTCCCTGACTGAATGTGGAATATTCTCCAAGCTCCAGCAGTCCAACTTCTCCCATGAAAAGTGATGCTAACGTCCAGAACTGCCGTCAGATGCTGACCAGGCAAATCTGTAGCGGAAGATACATCACATACATTATTGTCACATGTACACGTCCACATACACACACGAACGCACACATGCACACACATGCTTGCACACAATCACAATCTTTTCTATTTTTGTGAGGACCATCCATGACATAATTATTAATGCATTTAATTAATGATATACCTAAATCTAACCTTATTCTCCGCAACATAAGGCAAATTATTGATTGATTAATTGATTGATTGATTGAGTGAGTGAGTGAGTGAGTGAGTGAGTGAGTGAGTGAGTGAGTGAGTAATAAACAACTACAACAAAAAAAACTTTTTTATGGGGACCAGCCAAATTTCCTTACAAGATTGCCCACACACATACACACAGATAAAGAAAATAGTCAGTTTGTATATCATTAACATTCATAATTTTTTGCTGCTAATGAAATAAAATTCATATTGTCATGCACGCTTTTGTTACATTTACTGAAAGCTGTATTTGCCTTAAAATATTTGCCTTAGAACTGATTTTTTCTTTTTTTTTTATATTTAAAAGAAAGAAAGAAAGATTCAGGATTCTACACTGTTTCTGGGTCTCTACTTAAACGTAAGCGAATGTGTAATATTGATTGTAATGTAATTGCTTTGTGCAAAAGGTCAGATTTTCCTCATGTATAATCTATTCTATTAAAGCTATGATGGATTTAATCTAAAATAGACTATACAGTTTCCCACAGACTTGTGGAGTCCATGCCAGTCTGTGTGCATCTATATATAATTATTCTAAATTATATTTTGAATAATTATATATCTGAAATTGGCCCAATAAATAAATTTACACATTTATTCCAGTTTTTTTTCAGTATAAATGATATATTTAGATATGGTTGTAAAAATATTTCTTCATATTTGTGATATATTTCCTAATCAGTAAAATATAGATCGATATATATTTTTCCCATGGATTAAATGATACTGTAGGAACATAACCACCATTTATACTTAGGCATTTAAATATAACAACACGACTCTATTACCACTGAAGCCACTAACATCTTTATAGTTATCCCTTAACTACCTGCTTACAATATATTTTTTTGTTTAACTGTTATACAAATGTCTGGAGAACACATGCCTGGTATACCGTATATATCTACATGCACTGTCAGTGTGTTAGAAACTACAGATAAAAATATAAACTCTGCGGTGTCATATAATATATAATAATTACTGATCAATAGGAAAAGTCAGGTGACTTATTCTGATTCGTGTCTGAATCCCGTCTACTGGTGTTAGTTATTCCATGGCAAAAACAAAGACAGGACTTCTCTTTTGGTCTCTTTGATTTCAGAGAGAGAATGTGTGCATCCCCAAATTATTTGTTGTCCTGAATGTCCAGGCTCTGACCCACTTTCGACCATGTAATTTCTCTTTGAGCCCTTTTGCATGACCACTTTGGCTGTATGACCAGCCTAGGCCACGTGTTAATGGATGGGATGCCAGTGGGCCCTGCTGAGCTCATGAAGAGGTCGTAGCATTTATATGGTCTTCTCCAGGAGCCTATTTATGCAGTGATGAGCTGCACATGCCCTCCATTATTTATGAAGGGAGGCCAGAAAAGCTGCCATGGGGGTCAGTGAACTCAGGTACACCTGGCATTAATAAGAGCCTTACCAAGGCTCGAGGTGTTTGTCTATACTGTATTTTGGTGAGAGAGAGAGAGAGAGAGAGAGAGAGAGGCAGAGGGGACAATAAATGAATTTTGGTTGCATTGCACCAAGGACAAATGCGTCTCCAAATAAATGTGCTGTAAACATCGCTGAAACCTTTAGAGCTAATATATTAAAAAAGTGTTCATAGAGGACGGTTTGAGCATTCTCAGTCCAAATCAGGATGATTAACAAGCCTTGTGGGTAAAGCACTGGGAAAATGGATAATCGTACATGCCAACACAATTGCTACACCATCGTGAAGTCTTTGTGGCTGTGTAGCATGTTTGGCATATGCTGAGTGTCTGGGATAGAAAGTGCAAACGTGTTGGTTGATAGATGAAACTCTGCACACTCTGAATGGGTTTAAACCTTCATTATTCCTGTTGCTGCCATTCTTCTCCAGACACTAAGACAAATGGTTGCGTTGGGCAGCAGTCAGCTGGGGTTTTCAAGGCTCGCACCATCCAAATGGACCTTTCAGATACGGATAATAACAAGGCCTTCATTTCTGCACCGAGACAAATTGGTTGCATTTAAAAGGCTTATGATTCGAAATAAAGTGCTCAGAAAGACAGATAACACCTCTTTTACAACTGTGGACGTTTCACTTTCCAGACAAAGGCCTGGCAGTGCTGTTGCTTTTCAGGTAGCTTAAAAGCAATAAAAGCTATGAAGAGGAATCATATGTCTTTTGTGGTGTTGAACATATTTTATGAATGTGGTGTGGAAACAGAAAACTGGAAAGATTTGCTGATTCTATATGAACCATAATGTAGAGTAAATACCCTGAGCAAAATAAAACATGACCTAAAACAAAACCCAATACCACACAATAAGACAACAATAATAAAAATAAATCAATAAAAAATAAAACAAAACAGACAAAAAAATAGATAGTGGAAAATGGACTTTTAATTTGCTGGTGTATGTAAGCTGCTGGAGAATAAACTGCGGGCTGTACAGTGAGTGAGTGGAGTTTGTTACTGTAATATAGCAACAAGCTGCTTGATGAGTAACTATAATTTGGGGGAAGGAAATGTTGACATTAAAAAATAAAACGGTACGTTCATGGCTCAGTTTATTTATTTCTTACTTCATTTATTTTCTGAACTGTTGTATAAAAGCAAGAAAACACAAGACGAGTGTGTTACTGTAAAACAATAGCACAGCTGTGATAAAGTGTCATCGAAGTCTTATCACAGCCATACTGTTATTTCACAACACACTACCTTAAGTATTCTATTGCTTTAATATATGTAATTTCCATATATATCTATGGATAGTTGCTTTTCTGTGCTAGACCACTCCATATAAGTTGTCAATATATGGTTTTGAACGTTGATGTATAACACAATCACTCTTGTTAATTTACATTGATTTTGCATGAGATCAGGATTCTTCAGGAAAATTTTATACCCTTTTTGATACCCTTTAAGATATGATTATTTTCTGGAACTTCTCCAAGTTAACAGCACTGGCAATATTATCTTTCATTTCTATTTTTAATGGTTTTTACAATGTGGTGATTTGACACATTTAATCGAATGCCTAAGTTGGTGATGCTGATCTGTATAATTTGCTGGCTGTGACAAAATAAGAGAGTGTTACTGCTTACAACAATCATTCTGTGCCTCTTTTGTACACACACACACACACACACACACACACACACACACACACACACACACACACACACACACACAAAGAGAGAGAGAGAGAGAGAGAGAGAGAGAAAGTGAGTGAGAAAGAGAGAGAGAGACCTAAATTAGGTCTAAAGCCAAACCCTATGAACAATGTTGGTTTTCTTTTAAGTGCTATCTTATTCCAGGACTCCTAATCAAACAAGCCCTAGGCTATCGGAGGGGTAAACATCTGAGAAGCTGCTTGGCAGCCTTTCAACTCTCTGAGCTGCACCCGACGGATAAGAGATGCCTGGCAAGCTACACACATTTAGGAAAACGCTTCAAACTGCTTAAATAAACTTCACTGTTTTTAATGTAAAAAGAGCTACCCTTTCACCAAACAAATGGATAGCAAATATGGCAGTTGACATACATGTACACTTCCAATCAACCTTTTAAAGAAATTGTAGTGTTATTTGAATTTCCCTTGACCAATTACAGTTAAAAACAGATCACAGATTAAAAAAAGAATAGAAATAACAAACTTTTGTGTGAAAAGATGCCAGTTAGTGGCACATGCAGGTGA
The DNA here is from genome assembly GCA_028565595.1 of Duopalatinus emarginatus. Taxonomy (NCBI): domain Eukaryota; kingdom Metazoa; phylum Chordata; class Actinopteri; order Siluriformes; family Pimelodidae; genus Duopalatinus; species Duopalatinus emarginatus. Next base: position 9,118,110 of record JAOVVF010000026.1, read on the forward strand.
AAAACAGATGATCATAATGATTTCTTCTCAAAATCCAGTTTGCTCATGCTTAGAAACAAGTCTGCTGCTGCACAGTGTGAGTCCTCTCCGGCCAGTTTAGAGTTCAGTCCAGTTCAAAAACCTGGCCAACTTCATCAACCTTCATGTTGTCGTGTCCTTAAATATGAGGGTCTGAGTGTTCCCACAAGATCTCTGTGATTCAGTGGAGAATCCCATAAAGTTTGGTCAGGGGTCAGTGATTTACACGGTCTGAGACAGCAGTCTGCTTTTTCTGCTGCTGAGAACTCGTTTCCATAACTCCGCCAATGGAGGCAACTTCATTTTTTCCTTGTTTTTGCTGTAGACATTAAGGAAGATCCCGAACACCACCAATAGGCCTCCCCACACATACCTGAATGAACGAGAGTAACACCATGTGATACATACAGGAGAGCAATAACTGATTTACTGTAAAGAGCTACAATGGGAAACTATGTATAAATTACAGTGATTGTTAGCTTTCTCATGAGCATTACTATAAGATCTACTAGCTGTCTGCAAAGTAAGTACCTGTGGAAAAAAAAGCCAGCCCTCCCCTAATATACAGTTTATCACATTCAGAAAGGAAGAAGCGCTTTTCAAACTGATATAATTTAGTTTTTATCTTCAGTATTTAACATACATTAGTTAACAATTCCCTAATTGTGATAATGATACATCTGTGTAATCTAACACATAATGTCTTAGATTTTTTTTTAATGGCATCAGCACACACACGCGTATCCTACTGAACTAATATAATAATTTTATATTCACATGCCAATTTTGTTCTGATGTTCATGCTCCAGAACGCTTACTTACTGAAACGTAAAAGGCTTTGAGAAGAACATAAAAGACAAGACAATCGTCATGGCCTTCCTTCCTGTGGTCACTAAACAAACAGACAAGAACTGAATTAAAAGAACAATTTTACACTAGTTTTAAAACAGAGCAGTCACACAGGTCATGTCTTACCTGTGACTGCAACCAGAGCTCCAAAAAGCTTTATCAAAGCCAGAACAAATGAGATGCCAAAGTAACCCGTCAAAGAAAAGAAGAATGCATAGCCGTATGTGGTCACTGGATGCTGAAAAAAAGATACACACGCACATACAAAAATCAAATGCATCTCAATAAAACACAACAGTGCTTGTGAATATGTATAGTGAACCAAGTGGACAAGGTTGTGACTAAATTCGGAGTAGAAACATGGTTTTGACTTTGACTTTTATACCTCTTCATACAAATATAGTGGGTTTAAAGAGTATTAAGACCCCTTCAGTTTTCAAAACCTATGATAATGTAATAATAATAATATTAATATTAGTAACAATAATAATAATAACAATAAACTTTTTTCTCTACTCAATGATTAATAATGGCAAAGAAAATATATGCGTTTAGGAATCTAATGTTTTTGTTTTTTTTAAAGAATGTAACAGAATGTAGAAGGTGGTTAAATTTTTTATTTAGCCCTTCATATACTTATTTTAATACCTAATAAAATAATTGACAGCTTTAAGTCTGCTTGGGAACGTCCCTGCACGCTTTGCACACCTGATTGTGGCCAGTGTCTCTCATTCTTCTTGACAGATTCTTCAAGTTCACTGGATGGGGGACCATCTATAAACTGCCAATCTCAGCTGTCCCCACAGATGTACTCTAGGGTTAAACTTAGTCACTCAAGGACTTTTAGATATTTGTCTTGAAGTCACTCCAGCATTGTCCTGGCTATATGAACCACTCGTAAGTCTTAATGCTAAACAGTGAACCTCTGCCTCAGTCTGTGGTTGTGTGCACTCAGCAACTCCTGGGTTTTTTTTCCTTCATTGACTCGTCCCTTAATTGTAACCATTCAATTCTACAATTCTTCAATTGTCCCATCCACTAAAACACAACCCCATAGAATGATGCTGGTGTTTTACTGTAGGGACTGAAGGAACCAGCTAATCAACATGACCTGCTTTTTGTAAGACATAGTGCATGGAGTTTAAGGATAGGCTGGCATTAAATATTTCTTATATGCCATTAATAATAAACTGTAGGATTTAAAAAATATATTAAAATTGTACGTATTTAAAATCCCCACTTAAATAGTTAAATTCTGAGCTATGTTTGCAAATGAAAAAGGAAAGCAATCAAGGTTTATAAAGTCTCCTTTTCAAATCTGAATGATTTTCAATTTCAAATTTCTTTAAATGCTCATTTGAATGATTTACAAATACATCTATTTGCATTCAGCTTGATTAATGAGGCCCAATTTCTTGACACAAATTCACTACATAGGTTTACAGACAGGTCTTTAGACTTTGTGGCTGCTAGACTTCTGGGACTTTTTCTACACAGCTGATCTTTACAGCAGGTGATCTAACTGAAGCAACCTAATCAGATGCACCTGAGTTCAGTATGGATTTTTGCATTGTCAATATATGTTATTGTAAAGAACGAAAGAAAAATACATGTATTTTATTTTAAATTAAACCTATAATCCAGTGATGTATGTAAACAGTTTAGGGGTGTGAATACCTTCCAAACATAGACTTTTTAAACTTGGTATCTAATTGAAATGGGAGAAACTGATGTAGATGATGCTCATGGTCAAATTGATCACCACACATATTTAACCAATGTTATTATTATTATTATTTTGTATGAATGTGTTACAGATATTGAGGCAGGGAGGGTGTTAGCTTGGTTTTCTCATGATAATAAATCAGCTTAAAATTTATACTTATAAAAGACAGCAGAGTAACTGAGAACTCGAAATCCAGTTGAAAATGTTAATATAGAAAATGTTAGTAATATACAGAAGACTGCTTGTCATTTTAAAAATAAATTAAAAGGTACCATTTATTAGATGGACATACGATGTAATAATTGCTGAATGAGATTTCTGAACAGAATGTCAGTCTACAGGCTACAGCTAGTGGGTTTGTATAACAATTTTTAAGGTTACATTTATTATTTATATATTTTTCACTACAAATTACAGCTGATTCAAATGAAATAAATAGAGGCTGTTTAAGTCAATCAATGTGTTAGTGTTTTTTTGGATTCTTTAAATGCAAATTTGTGTAATTTCTCATATAACTTTAGTTTTCAATTGTTGTACATGCTAAAGGGGCCAGATTTTAGATCAGATTTTAGTTTTTTAAGACTATTAATAGCACAAAACAGTAGATGAATTAATTTCCCACACAAATACATAGTTGGTTGTATATTATGGTACAGTTATGTGGCTTAGTTATAGTTATGTGGTATTAGTTTAATATATCCAAAACTGACCTGAGCACAGAATGCAACAGCAGGTCCCAGGCCTCCTATACACAGAAGTCCCAGCAGAATGTACACAAACCCAATAGAATAGGAATACAACACCTTTAGCACAGACAGAAAGACAGACAGAGTCAGAGACAAAGCTTAGAGTTAAACCACATGACTAATGTGTTGTGCTCCTACTAGGGTAACTTTACCATTTCTGAGTTTGATCCATTATGGAGCTTCATTGCTTTCTCCTGCACATTTCCAATAGCAGCATCAGCACAAAGTGCGAGGGAGATGAGGAAAACTCCTATGAAAAACAGACATGTACATAAAACGAGTCTTACATACCACTATTATACTCTTTGTAAACAATTATCACAATTTACTGCTCCGACTTAACAAAAAAATATTTTTATTGTAAATGTATTAAATGAAAATAATAAAAGTGTTTAATATACATTATTAGTACATTATACACCTGCAGTCCTTTACATTAAAAAAAAAAATCGGGATCATGATTAAAATATTATTAATTGGAAAGCTCTAGCTGTACATATAACTGGTCAAATAAAATTGAATGAGCAGCTCAGTACCTGTCACATTGAAGTTCGGGGCAACCTTGCTGTCAGCCAGAGTAAACCAGATGAGGCCGAGACTCATGCATACAGCAGCTAGCACATCTGCCAGATTATATCGTTTCCCTGGAACACAAAAAATTACTGTCAAAGAGAAATGATACTCAAACAGGCCACATATTTTAAACCCAGAACCAGCATGGTTGGTGCTTTGAGGCCTAAACAGAAAGTAATTAATGATCATCACTGCTTGCTGGGCAATAGTTTGGCATCCATTCCTCAACTCCATTTGATCCGTGAAAGGCTTTAAAAATCCCATTAACCATGGACATCAGTGTCCCTGCTGAAGTCTGCCTAAATAAGTGGCTGTGATGCTCACGGAAATCATTTGTGCTGCATTTGGGTAGATAGCATTGAGAGGAGAAAGAAAAGCAGGTCCTTTAGATCAGAAGCTGAGCACAGCTACTATAACACTAGCTGTAGTTTGCATCATTGAATAAGTTCAGCAAAGGAGAAAGGATTCCTTCGTCAGCACAACAACAGAGGGAGTGAGACTAAAACAAAAAAGTGAGAGAAGAACTGGTTTTCTTCCTTTTCTTGATGACCCCCTTTCCTTCCACATCCAGGAAAGGTAGCAAGAGAAAGACAGAGACAGAGTGAAAGACAGAGAGACAGAGAGAGACACAGAGATAGAGAGAGAGGCAGAGAGAGAGAGGGGGGGAGAGGGGACTTCTCAAGCTCTTCTTTGCCGTGGAAGACAAGGCGACACAGAAGGGTAGGCTTTAATGCTTTTTGTCTGGTAAGCTTTGATGGACCAGCATCTAGTTTTCAATGCAGAAGCAACACACTAGACCCAGGAGAGGACCCTGCTGCAGTGCCAGGATTTGGAGAAAAGAAAAAACATAAAAAGATGGGAGATGAAAGAGGCTGTATTTCTGGCGCTTTCTCACTCATTTTCTTCTTTTGTTCCATGGAGCCTTGTATCATAATGTAAAATAAATATAAAAAAGGGCAAATCCAGAAAACACTAATAGTTGAGACAGTGTTAAAAGAGTGAGAATAATGTAAGAGTGGCTAACATTATTAATGTCCTTTTGTTTAGACTAATTAGGGGATTAGAGCCTAATTCAGGTGGCCATCTTTACATATAATACACAGAAGTATACGAACATCATATAATTAAATAGAACACTGTTCATACATTATAAGTGTTATCAGTTCTCAGTTAACTAATATTTGTTATAATTTTCTAACATTTTAAAAGCTTAACAAGAGACACAGCAAGCAGCAGCTGCCTTTATTTTACTCATACCCCTTTTTTACCAAAATGGAACAAGTTTGCTTCTGGTTTTTCCACCTAATTTTGAACTACAGTGCATTTTAACCAAAAATAAAACCTAAAAAGCTGGTTTCCACTTAGACCCAAAAGATTCTAGGTTTCCACCGTGAATATATGAGTGCGTATGTAATAGTGTACTGGTTGGAGAGAGAGAATTGAGAAGGGAACAATAGAAAAGTCTACTTAGAAATTGTCAGGATTCTACTACTGGATTTGTATGTTCTTAGCCAGGTTGTGATATAAACGAGGAAATGAAGACTAAATGGACAATGTTAATCAAATCCTTAAGTGAAAACCATATTTAAGTCTTTTGATGCCCAATTAAGCAACACTGGATCGTACCACCCAGGTGCTTTGTACAAAAGGCTGTCCCCCAAACTAAGTATATGAGGAAGATATGAACTGGTACCTCCATCTAGCTATCACCCCCCAAAAACAAAATTGGGGTGAGGGTGTAGAAATCCACAATTTTAAAGGGCTATTCATAAAACCGGAATTTACTGGAGAGTGGGGGAAAGCCACTGTTTTAGGTCCACACTAAAGAATGTATGGAGGTTACTTGAAATGCTGTAAAGGGTTTTTATGGTCATATGAGACCAAAATACCAAACCAAACGAGACCGCTAAATCTAACACTACCAATGCCTCAAGAAACACCACGCCAATCGTGAAATATAGCAGTGGTAACATCATGATATGGGGATATTTCTTATCTGCAGGAACAGGGAAACTTTCTAGATTTTAAGTGAGAATGAATGGAAATAAATTGCACACAATATCACAAGAAACCAGACTGCAGTCTGTAAAGCTAAGGCTTGGGAGAAGGATTACCTCCCTGTAGGACAATTACCCAAGGCAGAAGGTTAAAGCAGCACTGAAGTGGCTCAAAAACAGTCAAGTGAATATTGTAGAATGGTTCAGTCAAAGCCCTGATCAGAATCCTATTGAGAATCTGTGACACTACAGTCCAGGACTGCCATCACTTCAACCTAGATATTGTATATAAATTCTTCCCAGAAGAATAGGGGGAACACTGCAGAACAAGGTTATTGTTTGCTGCTACTACAGAAAACAGGCCTCTACCATGTATTAACGTGTACGCTAAATATTTATACAAGTAATTTTATTTAACATTTTTAGTAGACAAATAGTAGTTTAGCTTTGATAAATATACTACAGCATAAAAGTTCACAATGAAAATTTGGGAACATGGGAAAAATGTAAAAATATCAACATCTTCAATTTTCTTTTAAAAAATGGTTTGACAGATTAAAACTCAGATTAGCACTCATGTAGGCTACACATCCGCACATAAAAACATTTTAAATACCAGTCATCTTGCAAGGAAGTCTTCTCATCATTAACAGTTGGTCCATGTTTGTTTTTTTGCATCAAAACAAATATTTGTAATAACAGAACAGCTTGCAGATAATTGATGCGATTCGCCATCTTGCTATTACTATTTACTTCCGTTGTGCTTTGTGTAACACACTCTACTGATGACACATCCTTGATTATAATCACTCCCTTTAAAACTGGTGGAAATGCAGACTAATCTGCTAAACAACATTGAGGTTCCAAGAATCCCGAACAGACCCTGAGCCAATCTGATAAAAAGAAAATCATTTACCTTGTATAAAGACTCCTCCAATCATAACTGGAATGAGCTTGCAGCATTTGAAGATGACTTGTGTGGGGTAGTTCAAGTATCCCAGTGATGTGTTTGACAGGCCCATGGTCCCGACTGTTAGAAATGCAATGATCATATACGTCTTCCCTGGAATCCTGAAAAAAGGGTACAGAAGGAAAAAAAATGGTTCTACATGGCAGCTTATCACAGGATATAAAGGCATTTCCCCAATGGACAATGTTTTAAGTTATAATGCTTGCACTGGACAACAAGCTGAATGTAGGCGTTTACCCCAAGGCTCTGCAAATCTCCAGGGCTATCACATGCAGCTAGTCTGATTTTTCCAATCTGTGTTCTCTATGTATTTTGTTATCTAACCTGTGACTTTTTGAAATACAAAAATACACCTTCACGGTTACCGTGAGCTCACTAGCTAAAACTTCTTGACTGGGTTGGGGGAAGGCTAGCCTGTCTGGTCCGATCCCACAGAAGATCCACAGAAAGAACAGTTGCTAACATCTTGGATCCATACCTTTAGAAGTTTCATAGAGTCCATGCCTTTTTCAGAGCTGTTTAGGCAGGTGGTTTTAAAGTTATGGCTGATCGGTGTATGGTAACAACACTTAAGCTTTTACAGCTTTAGGTAATACTGCTAATGTATTTATAAGCTACATGTAGATTTAATCTTAGTATTAACACTATAAAGTAAACTGGACTATCCGTAATAATCACTAATATTTATAGACCATTACGGCGTGTTCCCTTAAAATGTCAGAATACCTAAGAATCATAAAAACCGAAATATATACTGAGCCAAATATCTTAGTATATTTTAAACTGACCAGAACTGATCTAAATGAAATAAAGCTGAATGTTAGAAGCAGAGAAAGACAACTAGAGAGACAATGACAGAGAGGTAATGAGATGGATTCTCGATGAGCCTGTAGATCAGACAGGATTTGTTTAACACTAATGGTACTATTAATAACCCACTCAGAGATCAGTGCAGCATGTATCCTGCGAATTACAAACCTCATATTGATCAAGACCCAGCAGGAGACACGAGACGGTTTTATCTGAACGTGCTATCAAAACAATACTTCATATCCAAGAAAACACAGAATCAAGAAACCTTACTGCTTTTCCTCATTAAAGTCTGTGTAATGTCTAATTATAGCAGGTAGGGAGCAGGCAGTATTTAGGGAAATGCTACAAGTTAGCTTACTGTCAAGAAAAGCATGAATGTAAATAGAAGAGGCAGGAGACAGCGGCAGAAATGAAGCAGAGACGTTGTGCTTCACTTTCATGTCGAAGGGTACAATAGGGTTCAATTTAAGTACTATGAGTGACATGCAATGCATCACATGTTGTTAGTATCTTACTAAATGTTAAAATATAATCTGCCTGATTTTATATGAAGTTTTCTTTTTAATAATAATAATAATAATAATAATAATAACACTTTCTTCACAACTGGCCACATACTATGTCAACACACTACATACAACATACATGCAAACATTATTATACACAGACCGTCAACTTCAACATCATAACAACAAAACTACAAACTGACAAATGAAGTGGCAATAATTATCTCGTTATAGTGGCACCTCTCACAGCAAGTAAACAGTCAGTTCTCAAAGCTGGGGCAGCCGTGGCCTAGTGGTTAGGGAAACGGTCTTGTGATCGGAAGGTTGTGGGTTCGATCCCCACCCAGGGCAAGACACAACTGAGGTGCCCTTGAGCAAGGCACCTACCACCCCTGGGTGCTGTGGTTTGGGGCTGCCCCCTGCTCTGGGCAAGTGTGTTCACTGCCCCCTAGTGTGTGTTTCGCTGCACGGACAGATTAAATGCGGAGGTCACATTCCTTCTGTGTGCAAAACACAGTAAGGCAAAATAGTACTATTTCGTTTTTGATGTGTTGGAAGCAGAAAAAAATGGGCAAGTAGGGATGTGAGCGTTTTTGACAAGGACCAAATTATAATGATTAGACCACTGGGTCCAAGCTTCTCTTGTGGGGTGTTCTTTCCAGTATAGCAAGGTTAGTACCTAACAAAAGTTGTCCAAGGAAGGACAAACGGTGAACATTTTGTTAGTATACTATGGGGAAAAATGTTTCACCATTAAGGTAATATATAAAGGAATGGTTGAAGATCACTTTTGTTCTCTCACAGTACTCAGTGCCTTATATCACTGATGTCTGGGCCACAATTCTGTAACAAACCATGTGTTTCATTTAATTTTCAACTATTTTAATATGATTTACTTGTTTGTCTCTCTCATATTCCCTATCTCACTCTCCGAGCACTGAAATAGTCTTTCACTCTTCTCGAACATCCGTCTGTTTCTGCCACCTGTTCCTGTACCAGTGATATTTTGAGGTTACCAGTTTATGACTGGTAGATTTTTATGCCTTATGTGTTTCAGGGGACTGTCTTAAGAATATCATAAAACTGTGCAACAGATTATAAAATGGTCTAATGTCCAAGCCAAGTCAAGGCCGAGTCCAAATGAAAGTGAATCAAGATAAGACTGAGACTGAAAACCATCCAATACTTTTCAAGGCCAAGCCTTTACGTCAACTAGCTGGCTTTATTGGTGTACCACACCAGTGTTAGAAGTTTCCTAGAAGAAGGAATAACTTCTTGTAAAACTGCATCAATGATATTTTTACAGACTCTTAGAGGAGACTTAAGATCAGAGACCATACTGGCCAAGACAAATGCCAACTCGGAGACGTTGGTCTACTGAACAGAACAGGGATTTCCCCCTATACATCAACACGTGAAATGTGTCTTACCAAATATGTTTTTGTACACATTGAACATTGCTCTATAACCATAAGTGATTATTAGTAGATGTTTAATTCTGTCCAAATCCTAAAGTATCCTTAATTAAGTTATTTAGATCTGATGAATTACAGTTGTGGAGCAGGCCAGACTCACCCAGAGAACATGGGTGGGATAACCAGACTGGTTAAATCATGTGTGTGTATCACTTTTCAAAGAACAGTGAAATCACTGGGCCATGATCCAATCCCCAGTGAGGTGCCTGAATGAGTCAACTTTAACCTCTGAACCATTAATCCCGTTAGCCCATCATTGGGCGCCATTATCCCGAGACCCGAGAGAGAAAAGATCATCTTAATGCTGCTCTTTAGTTCATTAAACAAAGACCAGAGCATGATGAAGGCCTCCAGGCCACCATATAGTCCAGTCCAACAATGACATAATCACTGATATTATATACAGTGATATATCAATCCCATAATGACTGTAGGTGTGATATCACACTTATCCCACACATTTTTGCTTTTTATGTATTTTTAATAAACTGTCATTTATTTGCCACTTTATTTTATATTTGTATATCCTCCCATTATATAGCTGTCTTTCATCACTATAACACACAAGTTGATTGACTATGTTTTACAATGCTTTTATTGACTCTCACATAGAACGACACAAGAGACGAGACGTCAATTTACAATATTTCTCTTTTTGAAATGTAGTTTGGAATTATAAATTAGCATAAAATGCAAATACGCGAGTAAAAGGTCCTCAAAGGTGTACTTAAGTACAGTGCTTGAGTAAAAGTACTTATTCCACTTATTAACCCATGTAATTACAATTAGCATACAGATTAAGCAGAAGGAATTACAATAGTGCAGCAATACATTTGATATCAGTAGAAAAAAAATATATTATTTAGATATATATCTATATAGCTTATTATCAACCATCAGTAATAAGCTGATCTTTTCTCTCAGGGATCTGGGGATAATGACATCCAACTATGGAATAACCAGATTAGCAGTTAATACCCCCAGGGACACAAACTAAGCCTAGCTGTAAGCACCAAGCACTAAGAGAGTTTACATGTGTGTAACACATTACTGAAGTAGAGCTGTTAAAAAGGAAAAAATGAAGAGCACAGTGGAAGTACGACGAAAAAAAACAAACAAGAAGTGGCGGAGGTGAGAATGAGTTTTCTGCATGTACTTATTGGGTTTTTTTTATTATTATTATTTTTACGTTACGTTTTTAATGTTTTTAATTATATTATATCCTTTGCAATTTTATGGCTGGCTAAAAAATATTGGCCTAAAAATTTTTTAAGTTTAGCATCCACTTGGCAGATTGACCAAATAAGTTCATTTTGGACCATGTACATCATATCAGAAATCAGATTTATTTAGACAAGTATGTTTCCCCCTAATTTAGTTCTGGTCATTGATGTACTCTAAAGTGCAGGAAGTAAACAGGTAATATACATATAATTTAAACAAATATACAAACTATTTTAAGAATGTACAGTACAAGTTTTCTTTCTTTTTAAACGATTTTTTTGTCTACAGTGTAATAAAATTGACCTCTGCATTTGACCCGGCCTTGCAATAAAACACACACACACACACACACACACACACACACACACACACAAATGAACACTAGGGGTCAGGGAGCACACATGCCCAGAGCAATGGGCAGCCCCTATCCACAGCACCTGGAGAACAGTTGGGGGTTAGATTCCTTGCTCAAGGGCACTTCAGTCGAGTCTGTCGGATGTGGACCTTGGACCTAGGACATTCTGGTCCCAACGCGGGTTCCTTAAGCACACGCGTATGCTTGCCCCCTTTTGGGTGTCTGAGAATGAATTTGCGATGTAAATCCTACACGTCAAAACACAAGCAAATTGTGGAGCGTTCTACAGGAGGTATGATGTTCATTGCCTACAGAATATTTCCACGAGCTCCTGGAGTATTAGACTGGTGTATGATTATTTGTGGCACTTCAGTGTATATAAAACTGTATATAAAGTATACACAGTATGCATATATATA
>JAOVVF010000026.1:9200416-9211112 GCA_028565595.1 Duopalatinus emarginatus
CCCAGTTGCTTATTTACTTTGTGTCTCCCACGCCCTCTTTGTTATTAGTTCTTATTAGTTTGTTATTGTTATTAGTTATTATTAGTTCTTATGTTAAAATATAGGCAGCAATAATAAGCCCAATGCACCCTTGACCTCTAAAGGGCATTTTACCCATTAGAGGCATCAATATCCATAAATAATGTCCCTATTGATTTTAATTCAGCTCATCTGCTTTCTGTGAATGACTGTGACATCCTTCATGATGTCTCATCTCTTTCAGATTCAGTTGTTAAAGCAACCTTCCATTCCAGAAATCATTCAAAAATATGTCTCAAACATACAACTCCAATTAGTCCAGCAGTGACTCCAGTCCGGACGAATTCACACACACACACACACACACACACACACACACACATACATGGTCAGTGGAATCAGGGTCCCTGTTTAAGCCTTCTGCTTCAGCGATTCCCCTCTACACCAGAAAAGAGAAAACACACACACACGCATATATACACACGCATATATACACACGCATACACACATACGCAATACCCCACTGCAAGCCAATTTGCTTTCCTCGGACAGACGGTTGCGCAAGCCGAGGCTGTTAACAAATCAGCATGTGATTATGGTAATATCGCTGAGATGATTACACATGTGCATAAGAGGAATTAGAACGCACGATAACTTATGCATTCATTTGGACTGCACACAGAGACTACCTAGCATGAAAATAATGCGAGCTAAAATAAACCGTGTTTCGCTACTTCATGCATCACCAGGCTGAAGCTAAATAATTCGGGTTAATGCAAATGGCTAACCTAGGCCTACTGTGCTGTTTTTCCTCGACGTGCTTTCAACATTTCAGACAGAGCAAATGAAAATGAATCTGTTGTGCACAGTGTGCAGTAAATGTGACCTAAATATATAATTGTAATCTATTTGCGAGCAGACTGTATGTAACACTAGATACACACACACCTGACTAAATCCTATATTCTGTAATATGGATAGGGGAGGCTGGGGAAGCTGATCCTGTTTGTCTACAATGTATAACACCCCCACCACACACACACACACACACACACACACACACACACACACACAGTTCTGCATCCAAATCGTTGTATAATGTACCCACTCGGAGCCCAGTCCAGCCCTTTCCAAAAAATGGAGTGGCTTATTCTAAATGACATGTCCCTCAGCAAATTACACCTAATGAAATTACCATCAGACGGTCATTAAAGGAACTGGGCTCGACTCAACCAGCACCTGGGCCACACTGCATGATTCTACACTAACTGCTCAGTCAGTGGAGAAGCTACAATAACGGCCACGGCTTGTGTGCACACTGGGGTGGAGAGTGCACCTGTGTGTGTGTGTGTGTGTGTGTGTGTGTGTGTGTGTGTGTGTGTGTGTGAGAGTACGGACGAGTCAGAAAAGACATACAAGCATGTCCTGCTTGTTCCTCCACACTTCCAGTATCAACTGTTCGAAGAGAAGCTAACTAACCTACCACCACAAATCCAAAGCACTTGTTTGTTAGTATGTTTGTTGTAATTCGTTTAAAACCTTGTCTACTGTTTCAGTCTTGTTTTTTAAATATTTAAAATGCTTATACAGGGTAAATCAAAAGTCAGTTTGATTTTATTTTTATTTAAAAGACATGTTTTATTTCAGAAACTAAAGTCATATCTTAATACCTCAGCAAGTAATGGGGGGAAACGATCGTTTAGGCTATGTCCGGAACATGGCCGCCATCTTGAAAGCGCCATATTGGACCAAGGACAAGTTTTTCCAAAAGGAATGTGGTCCTGGGACTTTTGACTCACCCTGTATATAGGGTGTCATACTTAATATTTGAAGGATCTGGGTTGAGGATGTCATCAGTGGTACTCTTTCACGTCAAAACATAATCCAATACTCAAAGAAAAAAAAAGGTCAGGCGAACAGCAAACAAAACACCAGGATACGTTTACGGCATTTGGCAGACGCTCTTATCCAGAGCGACTTACAAGGTTATTGGTATTACAGGTAGGCCAATGTAGTGTTAGGAGTCTTGCCCAAGGACCCTTATTGGTGTTGCACAGACTGGCTGCCCAGATCGGGGATCGAACCCAGGTCTCTCACATGGGAGCCCAATGATGTTACCACTGGAACACACCAACCACGTAACCACGAATACGTAACAATTAAAAAAGAGGGGCAGTCGCGGGCTTGTGGTTAAAGAACCAGCCTTGTGACCAGAAGGTCCCCCACATCAACCTGCTTAAAGTGCCTCCAAGCAAGGCACCTAATTCCCCAACTGCTCTCTGGGCCCTGTGAATTGGGTTGCCCACCACTCTAGGCAAGTGTGTTTACTGTCCTCTTGTGTGTGTTCAATATTGTGTGCATTTCTTTGCACTGGGTTAAATGCAGAGGTCAGATTCCTCTGTGTGTACAAGCACAGGACGGGGTTCTAAGGGCACAAAGAGGTTACAATAGGTGAACTGTAGTCTATTTAATTTCAGCTGTGGGCTTGTGGTCAAGGATCCAGCTTTGTGAAAGTGAAAGTAAAATATTTGCCTACCGCGCTTGCACACAGGAATGTGAGCAGCACATTTAACCCATCCGTGCAGTAAAACACACACACACACACACACACACACTAGTGAACACTGAACACACTTGCAGGCCCGAACCACTGCGCCCTTGGAGCATTTCAGGGGTGGGGGTTAGGTGCCTTGCTCAAGGACACTTTAGTCATGTCTTGTCTGTTGCAGCGATCGAACCTGTGACCTTCCAGTCACAAGACCAGTTCCATAACCACAAGCCCATGACTGCCCCCAACCAGGAAGGTTGCTGCGTCAATCCCCGCACCCGACAATGCACAACTAAAGTGCTCTTGAGAAAGGCACCTAACCCCAAACTGCTCCCCAGACACATAGTGCATAGTGCCGCCCACTGCTCCAGACATGTGTGTTCGCTACTTCTAGACTTAAATGCAGGGGTCAAATTGGTCTGTGTGCAAGCACAGTAGGTCAATGGGTGGTTAATTTCAATTTCCTTGATCGTCACAAGTACACTGGTGCACCTTTTGCAGCAAGACGATCGTCAGACCACTCCGTTTTGCATTTTGGTGGTACTTTTGCTAAGTGATACAGATCCCTGCGTAACCAATAAAAACAAAGCGGATTTGTGGATTTGTCAGCACCTCTGCATGCCTCTACAAGCTACTCTTACTGATACACCCCTTTCTGTGCTGAAATGTGGGATTCTGACAGGGGAAGGCCTTAAAAGGAGACTTTGTAGAGCGAGCTTTTTAAGAAGCCACTGTATAGATGCATCTTAAAACATAATTAAACTTGTTCAGGAAAAGAAAGGAAAAAAAAACCAAGAGTCTGACCTATTCTTCTCTCCCACAGTTCAAAATAAGGTGGATTACGTGTGTGTGATTCACTCACTCACCTCTGGATGTATGCCCATGGCAAGTGAGCAGCTGCTTTGTGGGTTGGCGGAGCTGGAATGTTTTTCATAGGGTAGTGCAGTAGGGATTATTGGAGCCCAGATTCTTTACCTCCTCCAGCAACTTTTAAAGTGATACAATTGAGGCACAAACACTCACACACACACACACACACACACACACACAAGCGTGTCTATTTCACTGTCTGTCTGCTCGTCTGTTGTTTATCTATCTACATGCGAGTGTGTGTGAGTGTGTGTATGACTATGTGGTGCGTCTCTGGCATGTGATGTGTATGTGGAACGTTAGCCTGTGTGGAGCGGGTTGGTTTGGTGTGTGCATGTGTAGTAGCTGACAGCAGATGGTGTTTTAATAAAGTCCAGTAGGAATATGTGTGTGAGTCAACAGACAGGTCTGTGCCAGCTCAGTAATTGCTGGGCACTGTTACAGCTCCTCAGCCGGGCCGAGGTGGAAGGGGGTCTCAGCACACACACACACACACACACACACACACACACACACACACACACATGCACAAACGCATACGGACACACACACACACACACACACACACACACACACACACACAGTCATGTATGCACACCCGTGTTTGCACACACATGCGCGTTTGCACACACAAACAATTGTAGCGAGGTTGAATGAGAAGAATCCCAGTAGAGTGCACAGCCGTTCAAACGCAAGCAGATGCGCAGAACTTCAGCTCGACTCAGGTTGTCTCCGTCTCTCGAATTCTCTCTCACCCCAACACACACCGTCTTGCAGCTGGAGCCAAAAAAGCACAGCTGCTCCAGTGAACGCATGTGGAGACGGACAACACGAGAAAGAGCAAAGGAGTGCAGGGAGAGGACGTGCAGATTGGAGGAGAGACAGAGGGGACGTTTAGTTCCACAGCATCGGATCACTGGAGTAATAAGGCCAACTGGCTTGTGTTCAGTTTAGTTCGGCCCTGCTGCATACACACAAACCATTAAATCATTAAGAGGCATTAGCCAACGCACCCGCTTCCCATTCCACACCACCACGCTGCAAAGGCGAGTGGGGTCTCACGCCAAACCTGCACATGCTCATGGCATGAAGGTTCGCTGCTCCAACGCCACAGTTTCAGCAACGCAATAGACATCAGCATAAGTCTCGTAACTCTACGATCGATCAGTGTCGAGCTAACCAAGTGCTGAGACCATGATCATGAGAAGTGGACAACTTTACATGGCTGAGTGTCTCTGTGTAGAATTGCAGTGATTTCATTAATAGAACTTCTTGATTCTCTTGTATGTGTGCGTGTAGAGAGTGAGAGAGAGAGAGAGAGAGAGAGAGAGAGAGAGAGAGAGAAGGAATTTGCATGCATGCTGAGTTTTTTATGCCTAAGAAGAGCCTCATTAACCTGCAGCCTGTGGGCCAATCACTCACTACACAGACAGATCTACCATTAGTTTATCTGCAGGTGTTTTAAATACTACTATCAGATTCATTTCATAAACACTAAATAATAATAATAATAATAATAATAATAATAACAAGCAAAGCAACAAACACCCAACCACACTTTAAATCCAAATACATAAACAAACAAACCAACCAATAAATTATTAATAAATTATTAATAAATAAATCAATGCTGCTACTACTACTACTACTACTAATAATAATAATAATAATAATAATAATAATAATAATTCAGAATATAGATACTAAAAAAGCAAGAGGAATACTACATTCCCTAACGTTATTATACACATATACGCATACATATTATGCAGCTTCACAACCTTCAACCTATTTTCAACCTTCTCCAAGTTCTCCCACACCAGCCTACTGCTTGCCTGAGCCAAAAATGGACCAGTGCCCACCTGCCTTACAGCATTTACCCCACACTGCCCCTTGTTCCCTTCCTATGCAAAAAAATGACCCATTATCATTTTACTAAATATGGTATTTTTAATAACAAAATGCTAGCCTCCCTAAACCTGATACCTTTTTCTTTTCTTTTTTTAATACTATGGAGGTATTGTGAAGGAAAGTAGAACCGAATCTTTCCTTAGTTGACAAGCTACAGAATGCAAATGATTTTGATCTAGTTATAAAAAGAAACTCACTTATTCCAACTTATGCTGATTGTTTAAGAAAGTACTAATTGCCAGCCTCCAAATAGGGCAATCACGGAATATATTTCTGCACCAAACCTACCTGGAACTTTACAAACACTGGCCTGAGGCAATTTCTAAAATAAAACTTCAAATGCTCCTGACAGCTTTTGCTGATAAGCACAACAGCACCCTTTGTTCATGTCTAAACATGGCTCTGCTCTCTCACGCTGCGAACCCATATCAAACCCTCAGTCCTGCATACTTTTGGACCTGAAGTATCCTTAGAGGCCCCTTAGGGCAGGGTGAGATCAGGAACCAGGCTAAGAGAAGTTGAGTTATGAAAGAGCTGACACGAGCATCGCACAAACACTTTGGAAATAAGCAGTCTCTCTCCTGAGCCAGTGAGACCTGCTTCTGCGGTCCAGTGTCCATTTGCTTTTAGCCAGCCTTTCAGACTAGCCTGCCCAGAAGGTCCAAGCCTACACCATCAATCTTACAGGCCAAAGGAAAGAGGGAGGAGATGCAGGGAGGCACTTCTCGCTGCTTAAGCAAAGGAGGAAGAGGTGGAAGTGGGTCAGGAGCTCCAGAGCGAAGCGAGAGCAGCTGCCCGGAGACGAAAAGCCACCTCCAGGAAGAGTCGTAGCCCTCACCCTTTTACCCAGCTCTGGAGACAAGGCAGCTGGTCAGGGCCCTGAGATGGAGCTGTGTGGTCACATGACTGCTAGAGACTACCGAGGTCACATGACCCGCAATGCCATGGGCATCCAGCCAATATTCCAGCACTGAAAACTTCAATTGACCCTCAGTCCTTAGGCAGCTGGTCATTCTGTCCAAGAAAAATATGTTTAGGATATTACTGAGTGGGATATGTGCTTTAAGCGCAGTTATACAACAAGGTCAGGTGTTGAGTTCAAACATTCTTGAACAGGTTCAAAGAACAACTTGAGAAGGAAAAACCCATATAAATCAGTTAAAGCGATATAGCAGACTGATGCAAGAGTGTAATACTTTGCAGTAAGTCCGACGTCGCGTAATCAAATATTATGACGTTCAGCCAACATTACAGACATTTACATACTGATGAACAAGTCTGTTTCTCTTATCTAACCCCAGCTGTATAGAGTGCACTTTTCATTTCTTGAGGTTAAAACTATGATGTGCTGAAAAGCATTCAAGTCTCCTGTGGCTGCTGCATTAATGTGCAGCTTGAAAACTAAAAAAACATATTCAGATGGCTGACAAATTGGAAGAAAAAAACATAATAAATTGTTTTATTAAGGTGTTTGGTTGCTTCAGTCTACCTTGGCATGGATTCTACAAGTCTCTGGAACTCTACTGGTGGAATGAACACCATTCAACCAAAAGATATTCCTTTGTTTGGTGTTTTGATGATGAAAGTGGAGAAAGCTGTCTAATGAAATCTCTTATAGTGTTTATCAAACCAGCTGAGTCCTCATGACCATTAAGATAGAAATGTTTCAGTACAGGATAAAAAAAAAAAAAAAACAATTAGAGGAATGTTAGTGATTTGCAGTGAATTTATGCTTCATTTAAGGGGAGTGGAAGGAAAGTGGAAACAAACCATGCCAATAAAATAAATAAATATGACCCCAAAATAATAAGATTATTATTATTATTATTATTATTATTATTATTATTATACTTGTAATAATTGTATGAATAAATAAATATGTTTGAAATTACAGGATGCAGTTTAAAAACTTTAAAAATCTGAATCTCAATTATATTATTATTATTATTATTATTATTATTACATTTTTACTATTTAAATTTAATTTAAATACATTTAAATAATTTAAATAAAATTATTACATATTATATTATTATTATTTTTATTATATGTGGCACTTCCTGGATTTTCAGGGAAAAGTGCTCAAACAAAAATAAATAAATACATACATAAATAAATCAATAAAATCATTTCTCTACAGTGACGTTAAACACACTATGCTTACTACAGTATATGCCCAGCCCATTACTATTTAAGTAATAATCAAGCTAGTTAGGCTACATGCTAGCTTGTTGGCATGAGGAATTTCAGTAGAACATAAAAGCACAAATCACACCACTCATTAATTGGTAAAGAGTACATTTATAACCTATAATAGACCTGAATATAATTGACATGTATGTAATTAAAATATAGAAAACCCATTGAAATGCTCCGTCAGCTTCTAAAGCCCATGTGTAAATCACATATAAATCAGGAATTTTTAAATAAAGAAATGTAAAACAAATGATTAGACTTATACAAAGAAAATTATTATTTTTTTCCTTTTTAAATTCTTTTACAATGCAAGAACAGCACCAGTGTGATCACCTTTCCTTCCTCTTCCCCTCCCCTCCCTGACTGAGCTCTATATACCGAAATATACCATTTAGGCAGTGTATTGTAATAAGTAAGCATAGTTAGAGATTTTATGAAACAGTACTGCATGATGAAATAAACTAAAGCATCCTTATCAGTGTAAACAGTGAGAAAGAAAGAAGGAGGTAGAAAATAAAGGACATGTATTTTCTCTGATAAAGTAGACCAGGGCCAGGGGTCAACCCCGGTGTTAGATAATTACAGCTCGTGATGAATGACAGAAGTGGAAAAGCAAATACTGACTTATGATGTAACCTTTCAAGTCCTTAATCCATTCCTTTTCTAGAGATGTGAAAATGTAGCCACCGTGTCTGTAGGCTACATATGCCGTCACAGGAGAAGTGGAGAAGCGGGGAAAGCTTTCAACGTGTTTAACATTTGATCCTACCTGTTACTTCACCAACAGCCATTATCTGTTTTCTGATATGTGTTTATGCCTGCTTCTGCAAGAAAAGAATTTACGAACTAGAACACGTTATTGACATGTGCAAAGGGGAAGAAAACGAAGGTGGAGTGATTATTAATAATTGCGGAGGAAGCGGCAGTAATTGTTTGTTGTCAGTGTTATTTTAGTTGTTGTGTCACTGGTGCAGGCTGAGCTCCCTGTCAGAGGTACACAGCCTGGAGCTGCACATGGATGTAATTTCATCAAGATGACTTTTTTTTTTTTTTTTTTTTTTTTTTTTTTTACCATAAATCATATAGAAGACTTGCATGAGAAAGACGAGTATAAGGGAGAGCTAAACTGGGAGAGCTGAGAGAAAACCACATAAACACTAAGGCGGTGTGATATCAGTCATATTAGTATAGGGTCAAAGCTCTGTAGAAAACCACACTGTTAGATGTCATTATTGTTAGTCCTTCATTTTTTTCTTTTCATTACTGCGTTAGCCCTGATTCCTATGCTTTCCTTTCAGAAAAAAAAAAAAAAAATAGTCCATTGAAAAAATTTACATGGCTCCTTATTACTGCGACTTGTATTAATTATGCTGTTTCCACACACCTGGAAATGGGCCACGGCAATCCCTCATAGAGCTGCTATCAATGTCTATTGTTAAAGAGCAGTGCGGATCAACTCGGACAGATTTATCAGATATAAACTGGGTCTAATGTTCATTTTTGTGAGGTTGAGGCTCCACTGAGGTCACACTGGATTCCTGTGAAGTGAAACGGTTCCCATCTGACTGTTGGGGGAAAAAAAAAAAAAAAAAAGATTATTTTCTGTGAGAGGCATGGAGGCAATAAATTTGGCTTCCTTGCACTATTTTAAGTCAGTTTGACTGTAACGGTCAGCATAGTCATGAGACTGTGTGTGTGTGTGTGTGTGTGTGTGTGTGTGTGTGCGGGCGTGGTTTAATATTTTGTTGAGGACCAAAAATCCTCTACAAAGGTAGGAATAACTCCTAATTTCAATCTTCTGGGGACATTTGGCTGGTCTCTATGAAGAAAGTGATTGTTGTTGTTGTATTAAATTAATAAAAAAATCATAATAATAAATAAAAAGAAATAAAAGCTATATGTTGAGCCAAAATGTTGTCTTTTCATTACTAAGGTTAGGGTTAGGGTTATTATGTCAACGGAAGATCATCAGCAAGAATAGCAAGACAACTGTGTGTGTGTGTGTGTGTGTGTGTGTGTGCGTGTGCGCGTGCGCGTGTGTGCTCATGTTATTCATACCATGTATGAAGAACATCTGTCTTCACTCTGCTCTATACTGTTTTCGGCAATGCTTCACGAGAGGCTGCGTTCCGAATTACTCTTCTGGAAGTGTCCTCCGATATAAGTGCATCCACACACACACACACACACACAGACACACACAAACAAACAAGAGCAGTCATGTGCCCAGTAGAGTGTAGTTTGGAGCTTGTATTCAATGTACTTTCCCATGATTTCTTCTGCTAGAACAGTATATTGGAATTCATCAACATCATGAAAAAAAAAAACAAAAAAAAAAACGAGCAAACAAATGCACAGGAATTTGATTATAATTATAGCACTGTTTTATCACAGCATGGCACAGACAGAAGACAGATGTAAGTATTACTGGTGCTGGCATGAGAAGCTTCAGACTTAGGCAGAAATAGTCAGAAATATGAGTCAGAATGATGATTAGTTTGATTATACAGTTTTAAATGAATAAATGTGTCAGAGGCAGATTTGCTGATTCATAAACACTAAGCACATATCTAATGATCTTTCTAATGTAAATACTAAAACTGTCATTCCTGCAAAAATAGCACTACTATGTTTACTGGGTCTACACTTACACTATAAAATAGTACGATCCAAGAATCGGACATATTCAACCCCACAACAAGCCACGTGCATATTTACAATGTACTCCTGTGTGTCTTTTTTTCCTGTTAGTGAGATGTAAAAAGCCCCAGAGACACACCACATGAATACTGTGAAAATAAATAAATGGAAAGTTTGGGGGCATTTTGTGCTAATATTGGCCATGATGCAAGGTTGTGTTTTATTTTACAGGTACATACATGGGGCTGCATTGGATTAGTATGGTATTAGGATTAGTATACTACTCATATTAAATGATGGATGAACTTGTTGGAAAACAGATTTGGAGTAAAATAGTTATTACACAGTGTACATAATGTCAGGGTTATTAGTACAAAACAACAAGCCCTTAATGCTCAGACATTATAAATTATTATAAAGCAGTACACTAATAGTATGTCTGTAATAGAAAATAATAATTTAACACCAAAACAAACTTTATACTATTATAGAGCCACCATCATATATATTTTA